>MU913803.1:13502-28694 GCA_036418165.1 Cooperia oncophora | reverse complement strand
AAAAATCCACCAAGTGAACCACATAATTCCTAGCCAGAAATACGACCCCCCTCCCCACAAAGACCAAATTACGACCCCCCCCCCTCCGAAACGTCCGCAAAGCGAGAAAAATCAACTATCAAAATTAATTTTCTCAGCCCAAATACGACCCCCCCTTTTTGGCGGCCAAATACGACCCCCCCATAGGGAATCCCCAACCAATGCTGTGCCCTGCCAGGGTCCAGACGGTAAGGCAATGTCCCGCCGCCTAGCGCGGCTAAATCTTCGAAGAGGGAATGTAAGTCAGCAGTAATTGTGCGCATGTAAGAAGGCGAAATGCTGCCTATGACCGATGCGCCTTGCGGTTGACAAATGCCCTGGAACGAATGCAGTTCTGCGCCTCACCATTGGGCACAACCAGGGCACGCCATTGCGTTGTGATCATTTCCTGAAAAATACGACCCCCCTAATTCCATCTTCAAGTACGACCCCCCTCCCCATGTTACCTCTTCCCTAGATTTTTCCAACCTCCTACCACTTTGTCTATTTTTCCCAAAAAATTTCTGGTTTTTTTACAAAATTTTGCTGTCGAGCGGGGGGGGGGGGGTCGCAGTACCTACGTACGTCCCAAGCACGTCCAGCACTCTGGCGCTGGTGTAGCATACTGACAATACGTACGAGGAAGGGGCGATGATAGGAGCTACGATCACCGCCCACAAGGGCACCATGAATTTATAAACAAACAAGAGGACTCACGACGTGACGATTAATAAACAGATGAAAGTACATTCCCGGACTTTTCTGATCGAGCACATTTGCTTGCAATTGGGGAGCCCTTTCCTCACTCTTTTTCTCATCTTATCTCTACCTCGTTCCTTCTAACTTTTCTATTCCTTCACTTCTTCAACCCTCAACTAGGAGTAGTGCCCACTTTTTGCCCACCTCATTTCCACCCTTGTAGAACTGAGGCAACTACGATAAAAACAAAAGGGGGCCCTCATAATTTTTGCCTTCTAGAGGACTCGGTAAAATCAAAGGAGGTGGTAATCAGAGGCTGCTAGATTTGATAAATAAGCTGGGTACGGTCGCATTCCCTGATCGAGATCCATGATCTTTTGGCGTAGCCTGATCCTCACATGCGGTCTTCGCATTGCCGAGTAGTAGAAAGTGAGTGTTTCTGAATGAATTCAAGCGTGACGTCATCCATGTTTTGATGTTGATTAGTGTAGACTGTGGCCGACATTGCTGTGCCAGTACCCAGCAACACGCTTTGAAGTCCACCAACAATACAGTGAATTCTTTATTCCATGCACATCTGCTTTTGCAGGTATTTGTTTGATGGACTGTGTTTCACTGACAATACAAACCACAATGTTCAGGATTCCGTATTTGGTCATTTTGATCGGCCTCGGGTCTCCTAAAGAGGTCTCAAGACAATGGGAAGAAGACAGTAATCGGTCTTGTTCGTTGCGGACGCTCGGGTGCGTCAGGGCCTTGGGTTTGGCGCAGTACCAGCCAGTCTCCTACCGGTTGTAGTCGCCTGCCAGCTTCCATAACTGGAGGTGAACGGCTGGCGCCGCACATAAACTACCCCCTGACACACCGCAGCGAACAGGAAGATAGCCCAAAATCAAGTGGCTAATTATATTCATTGCTTATTCCTACTTCATGACGTATTATTATAAAGCTTATATGATAAATTATGCTTATAAACAATACCCAAGATTGAGGTTGCCAAAGAAAATGTAGTTATAAGGGGCAATTGTCATGAATGGACGATAAGGCATATCGAAGGCAGGCACATGGTGATAATCTGAGGCAGCGTTCATACTTCGCGACAGCAGCGGCGATCGCGGCGATCGCGGCGACCTCGGCGATCGTCGGTACATGGCAGAGCGCGCCCCAACGCTATTACTTGCGCTCCGAAGGCTTTTGGGAAGAAGCGACTCAATTTCATGCTTTTTTCCTTTAACTGCAATTTTCTTAGGTACTGAAGCTTGGTTTGACATAAAGAAAGGTGAATCCAACTTAATGGCTTTTGTTTTCTATTTTCTTTCTTGATTCAGGATAGAAATGAGCAAAAAGCGTGGGAGCTTCATTTAGGGTAGGTTTTTATTGTTTCTTTTTTCATTTCGTTTCTTATTGATACAATAAGTTATAAAGTTTTCACCTGTTGATGTTGCGTAAAATGATTAGTGTTTTGGTTCCTAGGTGAGTTTCTTTCTGTTTCTTTTTTCTTCGTTGTTTGAACTCGACTTGTAAACTATGAATGTTTTGGAAGTTGGAACAGTTTAGACGATAGGAATTCCTGAGGCGCATGCATAAATTGAAACAATAAAAACAAAAAAAGAAGCTCACCCAGGAAATGGAGTTGGTCTTATCCCGACCTAAAAAGAAGTGAAACCTCCTTACCTCATATTCCAGATCCGCTTATGTATAGAAAGTCGTAAGTTATCAGTTAGTAGCCATTATTAAGAGAAAAGAAGGTCTCACAAGTTGGATTTCCTTATTTATCAAGCGAGCAGTCCATAATAGCGTTGGGGCGCGCTCTGCCACGTACCGACGACGATCGCCGCGATCGCCGCTGCTGTCGCGAAGTATGAACGCTGCCTGATAGTTGCCTCAGTAGGTGGAGCGAAGACCGGACTGTGACTCGCTCTCAGAGAACGGTCGTACCTTGGAACTTCTTCTCCGTTGACTCGTCACGCCCTGAAGAGCTCATCCATGGCGGAACATCAAGGCAGCTGCAACAGCACAGCTTACAGTTCCACCTCACCTGTGCTCCGACGAGAAATTAGGGAAACTGCAACACAGTTTGAAATGAACCAGCCATTTACCGCACGTTATGCCCAATGTGAGTCGCAGAACTGCATTGGTTCCAGGGCATTTGTCAACTGCAAGGCGCATCGGTCATAGGTCAGCATTTCGCCTTCTTACATGCGCACAATTACTGCTGACTTACATTCCCTCTTCGAAGATTTAGCCGCGCTAGGCGGCGGGACATTGCCTTACCGTCTGGACCCTCGCAGTGAGAGACTTCCGTAGCCGGCGTCATTACTGCACTATAGAATCGCCTCCTCTGAAAGAGGACTTTGTGTCGAAGGAGCACGGGCAAAAACAATGAAGCGACGAGTCGTGGTGCAACAGGAAGAGCTACTGCGGTAGTTCGGAGTGGAGGGAGCAGTTAACTCGAATTCCCTGAATCGGAGCGAGGACTCGCATTCTCCAACTTACCTGAACGTGTCTATGCTTCTGCGTGGAATATGTTCATATCTTGACACAATGTTGTCGTGTCTCGCGGTTGACAAACTCGAAAGTAGCCAGGTGAGGGTTTTTTTTTCAAAGCGGGGTGGCTATGCCACCCGACATATGTACCTGAAAACCAGGAATATTTGAGGTCGTACTGGTCGTAGAACGATACCCAGACGAGACTGTACGGAGAAGAAAAACAGAAAATTGTCGAGATTCGGGGGTGTATTTTAATCACTCCATACAACATGCCTTGCGAAAATTCAACCTTGCGAAAGTGCCTTTATGTCCTCACCCTTGTGGAGGTTCGGGACATAAAAGCGCTTCCCTTCAATGCGCGTTAGTTCAAAACCGCGCTCCAGTGCGAGTTGCCGTGCTCCATCGTCACTTCAGTACAGTGTGCATTTCCCAACAGGATATTATTCACCATTTTACCTGGAAATGATCTTCTCCTTCTTGGATTTTGAGTGTTCGCGATAGCTTGTTTGTTCGGTTTGGAAGAATCGTTGTTTTCTAGGTAAGGAAGTACTTCTCTTAAGGGTACAACATGTCGTCAGAGAACGGAGATCAACTGAAGGAAAATGTAGATCCTTCGGAAGTAGTGAACGAGAGAAATGAGGTATGTATTGTGCCTAGCATCGTTGTAAACAGCTTTTTTTGTGCTCTATCATAGGAAGTTCCTTCATTTTGCAAAAGAGGAACTAGCGACGATCGAAGACTCACCTGAACTTACTATGCTCTTGTAAAAAGATCTCAAAAAGGCATCTACTATTAGATAATGGTGCAGTGTGTACATGACAAAGATGATGCATTCGAGCGGAACGATTTACCTTTTGCGTTGTGTCTGAAGGAAACTTCAAAAACCACCTCCTTGGGTATATAAGTCCACCGACGCTGATACGGTAGATTGCTCTGAGCATTGAAGTTGTGGGCAGGATGGATCTTTATCAGCCTGCGCTATCCCAGTGTGCAGTTCTTGCGTCGGTGTCAAGATCCCACAGCGAAACACGCAAGGAACCATCGGAAGTGAGATGGCGCACACAGGTTGGGGTTTGGCTATGGCTAGGTGTGGCCGCGAGGCGGATTATAGTTAGCACCGGGATGTCTACCCTTCACTCTCGTTCCCGTGAACATTGAACTTGAGAAAGTGGCATGTTGCTGTAGCTGCAAATCCATTCATCTCAGAGATGAGGTGGTGAGGATCAGGATTTACGGGGTGAGCGAACAGTTTGTCTTTATTCCTGGAAAAATGCAGACCCAGAGCCTGCGCGCTGCTTCATTTTTAGGATTGCGGCTGCTCCTTCTACCCTCAAGTAGTGCAGTGCCGTAGAAGTTGTTTCTGTAGCTCAATGGCTGAAAGAGGAAGTACGCAAATTCACTGGCAATGTGAATGACCCAAGTGTACGGATTCACGTGCAGGCCTACACTCAATTAGTCAAAGTAATCAGCCATGTTGAAGGTATGTCCTTGCATTTTTTTCCCTTCCTTCACATTTTTTTTCTCTTCCTTCACTAGGAAGATAGAAATGTGGCACTCATTAAGCGGTACCAGAACCTTTCATAAAAGGGATTGTGAAATTCGCTGTCACCGCTGCTGTTCTTCGTTATCGTCATCACGCGAGTTTTAAGGTAAGATGCTGAGCTAAGTAGGTTTATACTCCTCACATTAATTATTTTCAGGCTGTGGAAAATCTTCTCAATGCCTTGGCCAAACATGATGCAGGGGCGACAGGGCGTTCGCTGGCTCAGAGCGTTCTTGCGCTCTTTCCACTGACGCCTAATATTAGGTGCCCTTTTTCTCATTTTCTCCTATACACTATCGATTCTTTGAATTTACTTTGTGCACTCGCGGAAATGGAGGAATGATAAAGGCTGAGGTACTGAAGTGGGACCATCGCTCCATATAAAACTAAACATGCTTCCCTCTTATAAATGTTTATGCATTCTTAGACGACTTCAAAGAGAGACGACTGGTGAGAACAGTCGAGAACTATAAGCCACTGGTATGGGAAAGGGAGATGGGTCGGGGGGAGGGGCGAGAGAACGACAGGGAGCCTAATGAAGGAGAAAGGATCGAGCGGTATGGTACGGTTAGCATTATATAAAGTCACAGAGAGGTAGATGTGCTAGGTTTCAGGACTACAGGTTTATTGGAGGCATTTATTACGAAAATAGGAGGCGGAGGTGCTACTTTTGTGACAATGTTTACCATGCGCGTGGTCGGAAGATCCCCGGTTCACTTCCCGCCCAGGCCTGCCGAGTCTTCTATACCGATGCTGAATGTGAATGAAGGCAGCCCCCGCGCTCAAGTAGTACATGGTCGTCCTTCCTTGTGCAAGTAGTACAGCCCCCAAGCTAGAGACTGTCCCACTCTATTCGACTCCACAGCGAGCGAGGAGCGAGCTACAGCCGCTGAAAGTTCTAGTTCTAACGCCCGCCCAGTTGGACCGCCCACTTGCTAGATGCCCTCTGACGGAGGGCCGCTCAGTTGTTCTTTGTTGGGGCGGCGGGCATTAATCGGAATTGCATGTCCTTTTTGCTGACCGCGCTCGTGCCCATGAATAATTCTGCTCTCCTTTATTACATTTTATTCATTGGGAGCACATACAGTCAACTCCAACCCATCTCGCGGTAAAACGCGTAAAAATCACGAGCGACCCAATTTTCGTGGTGCAAAAGCTCGACGCACTACACTACACTAAAAGATGCACGCTACCGTAACCCTAAATTCGGACGCCGAGTTTTTGAAAGTTTCTTTTCCTTTTCAAGAGTTTTTCTTCCGTGTTTTTGTTGTTTTTCGTATTCTTTTTTTGCACTGGATGATATCCACTACTGGGAGATGTGATAAAGGATTTGTGAGCCAGGGGTTGCACAGAGACCGCAGGGCGGTGTGACTGTAAGGGAGCGATTTTGTTTATGGTGTTCTCGAGGACTCTTCTTTTTTTTCCTTCTTTGGGATAATGCACCAGTGCGCCATCCGTTAACGCCACCAGGGCCGCTTTTACCCTCTCAGCTTAACGGCTTTTATGCCGTAGCCTATCAGCACTAACGGTTATCGCGGTTCATTGCCGATAACTAGCGATTACGGCTGACCGGCTCACCAAGTTAAACGTGTGAGTGCTGATAGGCTACGGCATAAAAGCCGTTAAGCTGAGAGGGTAAAAGCGGCCCTGGTGGCGTAACGGATAGCGCACTCGCCCGGAAAGCGTGAGGTGCGGGTTCGACTCCCGCCTGGGGCACGACTTTTGCCCATAACTCAGCATTCTTGTGATAACGTATATTAGCATTGCAAGATAAAGAAGCAGCATGTGTCTCCATACGACGCCGAGAGAATGGGATGATCGGCGGGTTAACGTTGTGCGAGAACGGCGTCAAAGCAGTGAATAGGTATCGAATGACATTCGACGTTCGAGGAGAACGCGCGTTCTCCCTGAACGTCGAATCGCTACCTTCCGATGTCGTTTGATACCTATTCGCTCGTCGATTCGGCAACTCTTTTGTTCTATTTTCCCTGATCGCTGAGTAGATACTACCAATACTTTCCTTTGGAGCGCATTCTTTAGAAAGGCCAGTTTGCCGGTTTTCCTACTCACTCTCCCGTCGGAAAATATGAACTCTGCTCGAGGGGGTCAGGATGGAAGGAGGGGTGGGGCTTTGCGATAGATTCAACTCCTTACAAATCATATCTGAATGAGCATATCTAATTTTTATCCCATTAACACTGTTTTACAGTGAAAGCATTGCCGGCACGGCAGTTTCACCTTCGAAATGGATTCTACGACACTTTTCAGGAGTTGCCGACCCAGCTGTGCCCGAACTGGTTAGTTTTTTTCTATACACAAGACTGATGTTTTCATTCTTATTCTGACTTGCGATTTGGCAGTTTCTTTATTGCAACGGTAAAACATTGCCATTGGGCTGGATTGGGCGCAATACAGCTTCGGACAAGAAATGGTGCTTCGAACCCGTACAGATCACCTTGTGCAGACCTGTAATTTCTTGCAACCAAAGTGGCTCACTTGTACCATTACATAGCTTTACAATTGATGAGGTCTTATCAAATCAAGCCCTGCTACCTAACAACTAACGAAAGGAACTAGCGACAGTGGAAAATATTAGGTCATCCCATTCAAACGTGCCGCTACATATAGAGGAATGGCAGAAAAGCAAAGGGGATAGAGCAGCGGGCTACTATACCATTTGGAAGCTAGTACCTTAAGCTGTGTATCTGTGAAATTTGGCGAACCTAGCCCAGAAGAAGTTCTCGAGAAATTGAAAAGAAGCCCGAGTGGTGAAAATCGGCGCCGGTTTTTCAAATCAGACGTCAAGTGCGCTGCTCAAATTTGACCTGCGCCGGACCATAGTTTGTTGTGTAAGAGTGTGCTCTCGAAATAGCACGATGGAGTTGCTCTCGAAATCTGGTTCAGGAGCCCGTACAAGGAAGAAAGGAAAAAATTTGTTGTCGTGGATGGTCCCATAATATTCATCCTGCACAAGAAAAACGGGTGGATGAAGTCAGGCACTGAATATCTGATCACAGAGCCTGGACCCTTGTCGAGCTTCCCCGCGAGTCTGACATCCCAGCTGCAACTGCTGCCCGAGTTATGTCCGATAAACTGAGGATGGTCAAGAGGGTGGCGCATGGGTACCTAATTTTCTTATAGAAGCACGAACGCAGTACCGATTCTATACCTCTAGCAGTAATGTTCTCAGCATGAGATGTCACTCACAACTGTGAAAACGCACCCAGGCCTTAGATGAAATATGGGTGGTCTCGGACCTCGAGGCCGAAACTCAACAATCTCAAATTTTGTAATGAATGCAGATGAGAAGCCGCCCGAGTTCTACCATGAAAGAGTTACGTGGGCGCAAGTGGATGATCATCATAGCAAAGGATTCCCACACTGTGGCTTTCAAGCGGCTCTATACAGAGAACAAATCCGTCACTGTCGGTGCATATTGCCTGTTCCTCGGCATTCAGATCGACAAATGGATGCTACCACACAACTACAAGAAGGCCACCGTTGCTCGTCATAGTGCCAGACCCCGAGTAACTGTATTGTAGATCAGTGCTGGGACACAAACAATACAAGGACTGGGTTTCACAATCGCCCCATTCGCGCCCGTCATAAAGCCATGCGATTACAACTGTTCTATTCAGTAGAGAGTACTCTTCGACGGCAGACGCTACAATGTTTTGTCATTTGCCGAAATTGGCAACAACAGCAATTTCCCACACCTTATTTGAAAAATCGAAGGTACCAGAGGTCCAAAGGCCCTCGGGGCACTGGGAGCGGGTCATTGGTGAAGGAGGGATTTACTCATCCTAAAGCTAAAATATCACTTTTCTATCTATTCCTCTTTGTTTTATTCAAAAAAAACCAGCGGCACGTTTGAATGGGATGACCTAATACTTCTCCTGAGCGGCGCGAGGCTTGCATACTTTTTTTGTTTTATTAGGTATCTGCATTGGGAAATCTGTCATATTATTGCTGCGTGGGACGTAGACCATGTTGGATATTTGAGAAGAAGCTTCGAAAGTTGATTCGTGATGATGCTCAAGCTAACCGCTTGAAGGAAGGGATCACAGAAGTGTGTAAGGATCCTTCATCTGCCAAGAAGATGGTCTGCTTAATGACATTCCTCCTCAAGGTAGGGTCATCAGACTTTTCGTCTCCGATTTGTCTTCATACTTTACGTATTCAAGATGCAAGCTGATATCGATCATAATTTATACCTGGACATGTTTTCCAAATCAATTCTTCTTCCGAAGACCAGGCCGGAGCAGTTTGTCATCGTTGGTTTTTTGTTCTTAATATGAGCCCACCCAGCTAGTTGTGATCAAACATTTCCTTTCAGGACTTCTGCGGTGCAGGTCTAAGTTCCATTTCAGCCTCGGAATTCCGTGATCATTTGTTGCCGAACATCAAGAAATCACTGCTGCGGAGTCCTGAGGTGGCACTATTCGGTAATTTCCTGCAGTGCTCCTCAGAGGTTTGAGATCGTACTCCTTCATTCAATCATTCAGGTATTGTGAAAGCGATTCAATCTTCCAAACATTCACTTGACGACTTTGTGAACGACCTACTGAAAGGACTAACGTGTGAGAGTTTCTTCCTGTTCAACTCCTGGCTCGCATTTTTCTATAGTAGATTTTAGCGTCTATCACATCAACATCAGAAGAGATGAGGATGACAGCGATAGCCGGTGTCGCGGCGTTAGCTACAATGGCGGAAGCACCTACTGTGGAAAAGATTGTCAACTATCTTTTTGAGCAGCTCACTGGTGGGTGTCGCGTTTTTTCAGCTACAACTCACTTCGGAGTATGCTTCAGTCCTCCGCTTACCAATATCTTATTCATCTTTGTTTCCATTGTCTAAACTGTTTATTTAGTGCTGGTTTTCGACACGAAAGGGCTAGTGCGCAATAGAATTAATGTCTTACTTGTACGTAGGGCACCGAGCAGCCTTCAAAGACGAAATTTTCGGCGATTGTTGAAGTACTAGGGCGGTTTTAGGGCGTTAAAAATATGATGAAAGGCTCCTTTGTATAAATCATCACAGGTGATTTTCAGACAGGAGCCCTTTCGTTCTACGAAGAGCCTGCTGGTTACACACTGGTCATATGATGAAGTATTGAAATTGAAAGATAACAAAAAGCAACTAAAAGTGCAAGCGCTGTTGGATTCGGGAAGAGCATATTTATTGCTCTTTCGCCGGTTTCTGGGATACTTTGAGTTAATTTACCCCCTGATGAGACCTATGAACCACTGCCAAATGTTACCAAAGTTCCTGCTGTTTTATAGTAATTCACAGGCCTCCACAGGCATCAGACGTGGACGATAGGAACCAGCAAAATGCCCCCACCAAACCGAACTGAGCCGAAGTTTAGAACCTTCCATCCAGCGGTCCATATTGTAATGCGTACTGTTGAACAACTTTTTATGTAAGATTATATTTGTTTGGTCAGTGATTCCTTTTTTGGGAATCGACCGAGTGCACTTCGTGCCATGGGACGCACCGTTCGAAGCATATATGCATATTGTTCACGGGCGCGCTATAGTGTGGATTATGTCGATGGGCGCTGTCACATGAATCATTCAGCTGCCAAATCTTCTGAACAACGTGTATCAATTCTGGACGGGGTGGCCAGTTGTGCAGATGCGAAAAATGCCAGTTCGTCAGCGCTCGAGAAAGTGGCAAATGGTGTAATCGCGAAGGCTACTACTCCTGACAAGGAAGGTCTGTTCACGAATTGTTCAACCACTCTCAGTTACAAATTTATTGATCTTTAGGACATGAGAATGTCGTAGCTGCCCAATGGAATTCGGCCTTTGCCTGGGCGAAGTGGCTCAGTGGCAACTCTTCTGCTCTAGCCGCTGCGTTCAAGGTAATGTTTTGCTATAATTCATGATCGATATTAATAATAGAACTTTTTTCAAGAGCGCACCACTGCTTCTATCAGCTGTTCGTCATATTGGCTACCGAACGCTGGCTAAAATCTTCTCAAGATGTAAGTAAGCTCTTCAATTTACTTAGTTTTGCTAATTATGAAATCACACAGGTGAAATGAAAGCACTGCCGGCAGAATGCGAGAAGCAGCTATGGCAAGAGTTCGACGCGGTTCACAAAGAACCTCTGCAGTTCATTTCATTATCTCTTCTTCTTATGAAGAGCTCTAATGCTGGTACACCGAACCACAGTAAAGTCTGGGAGAAGGTCTCCGTCTATGATGGAGTTCTGAAGGTATTGGTTGCCTAACGCCTTATTAATCTTTTAGTGCGTGTCCAGGCTTCGCTATCCAGTCGCGCGATTTGAGCGGTCAGATCGTGGAGTCTGAACGCTCTCTCACGAATGTTAGTCTTTCCATTCGCCACTCCAATTCTATAATTAAAGGACAGAGCTCTTTCCGCAATGTCTACGGATGATGCTTTCGCATGGGTTGATCTCACTGAAAAAATGATTCTCGAAAGACCGATCTCGAACACTGTGAGTTGTATTTTTATGTGGCTTCCAATTTTTTGGACTTTGCTTCGATGTTTAGCGTGGTGAGATCTTTATTGGGCACATCTTCTTCTCTAACGGTATAATGTTCCCTTGGGACCTGGAAACCTTGGACCTAGTCCATCCTTTTCTTGTGATAGCATCAACCAGGGGCAGGCTACTTATGTCACCTGTCGTTCCGTTTATCGTAGAACTCCTGCAGCAGGTGCTAGTAATTTCTCCGTTCCTTCATCGTCGAGTGGGGAGTAGATGTATCGGCTAAAATATTATCTCGAACCCTCAACGAAAGGTTTAATACTGTGAGTTGCATTTTTATGTGGCTTCCAATTTTTTGGACTTTGCTTCGATGTTTAGCGAAGCGTGGTGAGATCTTTCAATGTTTCCTTGGGACTTACAAACCTTGGACCTAATCCATCCTTTTCTTGTGATGGCATCAACCAGGGGCAAGCTACTTATGTCACCTGTCGTTCCGTTTCGTAGAACTCCTGCAACAGGTGCTAGTAATTTCTCCGTTCCTTCATCCTGCGGGCCAGAGTGGCCGAGTAGATTGTACTGGGCTAAATAATTATTCGACCCCTCAACGCAAAGCTTTAACAAGGAGGTCTCAGAATTAAGCTAGCGTTCGTTTTGGTGTTCGTCTGAATTCCGTTTTTCCTTTTTCAGCTCCCTAATCCCCTTCCCCCACTACTCGTCTGATTTTGATCCTTGTACAGAGATCAAGTCTGAGGTCTTGCACTGATCTGAATGTGCTTCTTTTTTCAAGGAATGTTCAAGTCACCTTTTCAGCCTGGTTCCTATCCTCCTATGTGTCTGAAGTCAATGACGATTTTACTGTTCTGGCCCCACTGGCAAGTAAGAAAACGCTCATCACTAGCGTTGGAACGAATCCTCACTGTTGAAGAATCTCATTTCGCTGAAGCATTAGCGGATGTTATATTTACAGAGACCATTAATGGATTTGTAGATCAGGTAGGTTGCTTGACGTACCCCATTTGATTTCCTATCACCTATTTTTTGCCATTTTGTTGCAGACACTACGCAAAGTTATGCATTGTCATCAAGACCCTTTGTCATTTACAGTTCCCGGCGAGTGGTACGTGCAGGTGAGCTGTATTTAAACCTGAAACCGCGTTCATACTCCGCGACGCAAGCGATTCAGTCAAGAGGTTTAGAAATCACGGCCTACTGCGCTCCACTGCAATTGTTGGATCGCGATAGAAAGATAGGAAGAAGTTCCTGCACGAATATGAATGAATTAGGGTACGGCAACTAGCGGTGGAGAGCGGACGGTCGCGAGATTCGTGAACCGAGTTACTGATTCGCTAGTCGCGCAAACTATGAACATCGCCCGAGATTTGTGTTCCTGGCACTCGCTGCTCTCGAATGTTGTTTAATTGAGGCTCTACGACTGCTACTTACACCAAAAGGACCAGAAATTGATAAGCTTGCCATACACACTTTGTTGCTGGCTTCGGTCCAAAGACTAGGTTCGCTTTTCAGCATGTTTGTTGCTCGATTCTGCTTACCGCTGTTTTAAACATACGTTTCAGTCGAAGTTGATGGATCGGTGTGGTTGAGATGGATGCGCGGCCAGGCTAGTACCGCCCATTTAGAGAATAGTGATCTCTTCAAAGAAACAGCTATTAAGCTAGTTCTTCGTTGCTCCGACCGAGGCGTCAGGTTTGTCATCGTTGATATCTTTTTTTGTAAGACCGCGTTTTTACTTGCGACTGAATAGATTCGCGATCTGGGGACTCGGCATTGCCATCGTCAAAGGACTGCATTGGCATCGATCGGCACGGGTCGCTAGCGTTTCGACGAGACCAGATTCGCCGATTCAACGATCTGACGAAGCCGAGTCTCCTAATCTCCGGATCGCTTGATTTCGTTGATTTCGCGATTCACCAGATCGTTCACTTTTCGCAGCCACCAGATCGATACGTTCTTTGTCGCGCAATCTCTCAAATTGCCGAATATATCAAATTGCAAAGTATGAACGCGGTCTTATAATTTGCAGCTTATAAGAGTCAATAATATCACTTGCCGTTATTCAGAGACAATGCTCTTATAACACTGGTGGCATTAAATTTCCCATCTGTACGTGAAGCACTTTGGAGTCACATAGAAAAGAGTATAGCTGAACTTGACGTTTCCGAGTATGTGCGGATCCCTGAGAAACATGTTCTGATTTATCAGTGTTCTGAAGGACATCTCTACAATACAGAAGTTCTAGAATTGTAAGTGCGGCCGTTTTTGCGTGTATTTCAAGTTCGGTCATTTTTGTCTGTATTTCCTCAAAGTGGAACAATCACTGTTCTGTTTCAATGCTCAGCTCATATAAAGCAAAGTCAACGAGTCTGGTTTTCAGTGACGAAGGCGAAATAACCTATAATATGCGCCGAGAAAATAAAGCGTACAGCTTCCGTGATCAAGTCGCGGAAATGCAACTCCGAAGAGAACTTGCCGAGAAGAAAAGAAAGGAGGGTAAATTGACGGCCGCTCAAAAGCAAGTGATGGAGAAGGAACTAGCGAAAGAAAAGGTTATTCTTTCACAGCTTTAGACCGTTCCATTTCCATTATGTTTTTAGCTTACTGGTCATGTGCAACTTCAATTTCAGGAGATAAGAGATGAAATGCGTCAAATGTATGTTGTTGCCGAAGCGAAGCTAGATGAAGCTCGAGCTATGGTGGCTGCTGATCATGCTGGAGCTATGAGCAGGTCCTTTTCTTTAACAGTTGCGTCGTTTGTTTACATCCTTGCGACTATGGCTCCATTCACTTTCTCTCCAGGCCCTCTTGGTGCTGGGTTATGCGCGAAAGTCAGACCCAGGTAGACTGAGCTGTGCTGCAGAGAGCGTATTCTTAAGCGTAATGGACAACGCACTCGTCCAGCCAGCAAGAGATGCGGGTTCGAGTCCCACCTATGGTCTCGATGTGTAAATAACTCAGCATTCTTGTGGTATTTTCCGAGCGCGAACTGCTGCGTGAAACAGCAATTATCATACTAAAACAGCTTCCTATCGTTGCATCTCGAAGCCTGGTAGTACATACCCGCTCATGCCATTTTACCATCCCTTGAATAGTGTGTGCTCCCTACTTTGCGAATATAGCGAAAACAGGTGGAAGAGTGTGGGAGAGATATTCCCGACTGGTAGAATCTTTGCTCGGGAGAGTGCATGGTTCAGAAGGATTCACGACTTAGGAGAATAAGATCTAGTCGATTGCTATCTGTCCGCTTAACTGACTCTCTGTGGATCTCCGAACATAGTATGTTTCCCTTTTGGCACGATCTCTCGAGTGTAGGTTCTTCAAAATCGCGGGTTGTCTGGATTCTGCACATTCTCGAGGTACGAACTGGCCTCATTGTTCTCCCCACCAAAAGCGTCAGAGCTTGTGCTAATCCTCTGAGTCCATTTTTCATGGTAAGGGGAGGAGTGGAGCTAAATACCTCTAGGAATCCTCTATGCTGTGCCCTAAACTATTTACTGACCCTTACTTTTCAGGACAAATCTACTTTTCGACTATTGCATTCCACTAACTCGAAGCTATCTTGTTAGCAAAAACGCTGCGGAGTTATTCTTTGCTTACCGAGATGTTGCTTTTCCTCACACTGAGGATTATTTGGGTACGTTATTTTTTAGCTTACAGTGCAGGAATTGATGTAATTTCTCGAACTGGGCTGAAACCTCGTAGATTCTCATCGAGAAAGACCTCAGCGCTATTTGTTACGACTCGTGTGAGGCTATCGGTAGGGTGCTCTATGTATTGTTCACATTGTTGTTTCACGCATTCGGTCCTTTTTGCTATTGTTTGGGCGTGAGCCTCACCCCTCTACCCCATTTGAACCTTTTTTTGTAGACGAGTTGCTGGGCAGTACTATTTTGCGAGTGATTGGCGCTCATTGGCATGTGACGAACTGGCACGATGAACCGCTGAATGCGGCTCTGCAGCGAAGTCTTCAG
>MU913802.1:0-18929 GCA_036418165.1 Cooperia oncophora | reverse complement strand
CACAGTTTACAATAATTAACATAAAAATATGGACGAAGTCACGCTCGAATTCACTCAGAAACACTCACCTTCTTTCTATACACGGCTAAGCGAAGGCGGCATGTGAGGATCAGGCTACGCCAAGATCATGGATCTCGATCAGGGAACGCGACCGTACCCAGCTTATTGAACAAAGTCGCAGCCTCTACGCTCATTTGATCCCTACCTCATCTTTTAGAGAACGAAAATTACGAAGATCGACATTATCTCGAAAATGAGGTGCACCTCCACTTTTTATCGTAGTTGCAGTCGTTCTATAAGAGTGGAAATGAAAAGCTGTGCAAAAGGTGGGCACTAGTACTAGTCATTAATGGTGATTACCTTGTGGATTAGGAGTGACGTTTAGTGGAAAAATGTGGTTCGAAAATTTGGACACAGTGTCGCAGGACTTTCCTCCCAACCTACACTCGAAATCCCTAGGATGTGTAGGCGTGCCCTGCGCTACTTGCAACTAAACGTGAGCTGTTGTCTGCCGCTTCTGATGCAGATATTCTTCACTATGAAACGCATTGTGCTCTTGTCTCTGTCCACCATAGAGCAATACGGCAGTTGTCTCGGGTTGAAATATCCCACGAGTAACCCAACCTATGCCAAGTCCAAATGCCACGCCTACCCCGGCTTAGGGATAATGGAGTATAATACCTATCTGAGGTCACCGTTCTCAAACAAATAAGATATATAAAATAACTGCTGCACAATAATAAATATGCTAATCACATGTGAACCTGAGAATGGGTCGGCTAACAATTCGGTGAATCAAAGTCAGCAGGGGGGGCCAAAAAAAAAAAGTCGATTTCGGGCCGCCAGCGCCATAATCAATGAAGTCTTCGGCAGCCCAGGACAAGCGGAAGCTGAGATAATGAGTACCAGACTGGTGGAAAGATACCCAAGATCTTCCTCTATAAGCTGGAGCAGGCTGCCGCCAATCGCCTTCATGTACGCCAAAATATGAAGTCATCTCCAGTCGCGGCCTGACTGGAGAACACCTTTGGAATTCACGTGGCCTCCAAACAGCTGCGGAACTTCTTGAATGGAGTCACCCATGGGCAGATAGCTACCTGGAGGACCAGTACTCTTGATCTGCAAGACCTCCCACATCGAGCAGCTTCGTCAACTTCGCTACGGTCTAGGACATCATCTTCACCGTATTCGCCGAGGCGCGAGTTGATGGTATGGACCGGGGTACCTGGAAAGGGGAAGACCGATATTTTCTTTGTAGACCCCGACTGAAGGTGAGCGCTGGCGGTTACATCAAGTAACGAGAAGAAGAATATCCTCCAACATGTGTACGCCCCGCTACCTGTCTTGAGACCTCCATTGCTGTGCTGCTACAGGTTTGGGTGCCACCACATGGAATCAAAGGGTTTTGGAAAAACTCCCACCTACTTCGAATGGAAGGGCGTTTCGTACCTGGTGAAGATGTAATATTGAAGTATGTCCCCTGACCTGAACCCACTCAATTACCTAGTTCGGGCGGACTCAAGAGGGTGGTCTACGGTGGCGGAGAAATCGACTACCCCGCTGATCTCAGGTACCACATCGCCAGTCGGTGCCAAATCTCTCGATGGCCGCGCTCCTTCCAGCAAGGCGTGTGTGGCGGAGTATCGTTATAGTATTTAATGTGCTCTTTAATATGGTAGTAAAATGTCCGATAAAAATTTAATAAAGTGTAACTTATAGCGCCTTGAAAGTCATGGAGGCAAAATGACTTTTTTTTGGCCCCCCCCCCCTGTATATGACAAGAATGCAAAGGCGCAATAGCATACCTACTTACGCCCCGAAAGCATGTGTTGAGTACAAGAAAGCCGCGTTTATATAAACCTCTCTACTGTGGCATACCATACATTAAAGACTGCCCCAAATAAATGCGAGCGGAATCATTCAGGGACTAATCTATATGATGCCAAATGGATCAAGAAAGAAGATTATTCATGCCTCGTGAGGAAAGCTCTGTGCGAACAGTACTAGAATTACAATCGCGCAGAAAGTAAATTACAACAAAAGGAATCACGGCTCCATGCCGTTGTCTTAGTGTATGAATATGTGGAAACGCCCAGCGACAGGATACAGGCGCTGATTCCATGATCAGTCCCCAACCCAGGTCCATCAGCAAATTGCATCGGACGGCGGCTGGCAGAGCTGGGGGTGATAGAACCAAGTTGTTCTATCGCATTCGGTCGGTCGGTTCGTCATGCTCGAGAAGCTATCGATTTCCACATACATACTATGATACAATACCATAGCAGAAGTTTATAGGTGTCTTGTCGCTAACGCCAAATTTAACTCTCGAGCGACACATAAGTCTTATTTATCGTGCAGAGAGCTTTTTTGCTTTATCCATCATTTCAGAGACATCTATCGCACAGACATACAAGGGCTGTGTCATTCCAATACTGAATGCGGACCACAAATTCGGAACCATCTAAGAGGTTGTCGCAGGAAAAAAAGGAAAGAAGGTTCTGCAACCTTGCAATGTGTCGATGCTATGAGAAATCTGCTGACCCTGCTAGCATGCCTGATTACAGAGAGCATCTTCATAGATTCACATTTGGATCGCTACCTTACCAACGCATATTTGATGGGTGTTGGATTCTGCCTTTGGCAATTAGTTAGAAACAGGATTTAACTTCGAAGCCGATGCAGGCGGCCTGGATATTTCTGCCTCCGTACGCCGATGCATATTCCTCTCCTTTATGTGTTTTTTTTTGTTTTTCTGTGTTACTGTTAGTCTGCCAATTTTTTGTCGTTGTCTTTCGTTTTGTTTTTCATTTTTTTTGTTTGTTTTTTTTTGTTACTGTTCTGATGGTTTTATATCTGGGATTTTTCCGGTTGGTTGCGCTCCTGAATAGCGGAAAGCTGCATGTTGCCGGCGCGGTGTTCAGACTTGGGCGACGGACACGCCACCAGGGCAACCTCACTTAGCGCTTGGGATTTTAGTCGAGTTCTGTACGATCCCACCCCTCTTTTTGTGAAGTTGCGTACGACACCCTCCCCCCCCCCGCCGGTTCTGTCCTTCTTCACCGAATCGAGTCGTCGAGCGGAGGGGAGGGAGGGTAAATAGCACATGTGAAACAGGAAAAGCCGCGAGACAATACGACCCCCCCTCTCCCCTACTCAGATTTTCTCCAACTTCCTGCCACTTTTTTTCCAAAATTTCCCGAAAACTTCATAGGCATGAGACAGGAAAATCACGAAAAGTCAACCACCTCTTCCTACAACGTCAAAACGTAAATACCACCCCCCCCCCGCCTGCCCTTTGCAAAAAGTGAACAAGCTACGCAGCCCCTTCCCCCCTCCCCCTTTACCCTTCTTCAACGTCCAGTGAAGCACAAGGAAAATCAACTATCAAAATAAATTTTTCGCCAACCCAAATGACGACCGCCTTACTGCGGCAGAATATCGACTCCGCCCCCTGGTTGGGGATTCCCCTAGGCCAACGCATGCTGCACCCTGATCGACCACGGCCCTTCGTCGCTGCGTGCTACGATGCGATCGCATTTTTTTTTGCAGTTCGAAAGCATGCCCTCATCGACTGGATCAAATCGCGCGGAGCCGTCTGCCGTTGCGCGCGTAAGTCTGAACGCCTGTCTGATCTTACACCGTGCTCGCTCCGTGTATCTGTTGATATCTTTTGATATCTTCTGCTTTCCCTATTCGAGAGGGAAAGCGTCTAGTTGCTACGCGGACGGTGGGGCGTTCCAGAGAGGATAGGTTTGGCGCGGACCCAGCAGTTCTCTACAATTGGTGGAGACAGGCTGGCACCGCGCTAGTCCCAGCCCTCTGAAACGCCCCAGCATCCAGCGAGTACGACTGTAGCTGCCCAGCAATGCTCGTTTGTGATGCTTATGGTCCGAAGTGCTTACAGTCGCACACTTCGGTTGACTTGAAAGGTCGCAGTATTGAGGGTTATATTTGATGTATTCTGAAAACTAGGTCTTTTGGTGGTGGTGAGTACCACTTTGTGATTGCTTGATCTAATTTTGGTGCACGGGTATGGAGTTCTCCATTTAATGCGACCCGAGAAGTCTCTGTAATAGAAAGTGCCACTGAAGACGATTTGCTGAATGAGAATGTTCTCCTGAGGCCGCACTAATTTTGTTTGCTCGAAAACTCAACTCTTATGGTCAGGGAAAGAGAGGCGGACCTCATAGTGTGGTTCGGTCTACATGCACTCTAGGCATCATGGTCGGTTGACAAGATTTTCACCAGTTGCAAGTTCGCCCACGCCTTACGTCCATGAATGTTTATGTTCCGTATCAGTGCGTGAATTTGTCCGCTGAGGCGGTGGATAAGGCGGGTGCCGTTGCTGTGTGTATGCGTATGGGATGCATCAATCGAGTTCTAACGAAGTCAGCCAGACGTGCTGTTTTGGAAACACTCGCACACATCGATTTGGACACCTCTTTTTACGCTCAGCTCGACTTCGAACAATAGCTGGTTCGGACTAGCGGTGTATGACATCTATCGCCACAGAGATCATCTGTTTCAGGAGCAACTAGACACGACGTGCTCCCTCGCAGCAATTGGACATCATCGACTGGAATTCTTCTCACGCTAGAGCATGTGAGGGTAGTGGGAACAAGTCTGATTCACTGAAACGAACTTGTAATGCCCCACGAGAGAAGTGCTTGGAATTGTATCAAAGATATGTAGAAAGTTGCAAGCGCTGCGATGTGCAGCAGGCCTTTTCTCATCTGATAAAAAAGTTTAGTATCACTTCGCTGTCTTCAAAAATACAGGAAGTGCGGCGACATAAATGCAGGGCACGTCGTACGTCGGGAAACCTCAGCGCTGGAGGGATCGTATTAGACCATGAAAAAACCTGCGCTCGAAGCACTTGTTCGAGGGGAAAAAAGGAGAATTTTCGGAAAATCTTCGGAAAACTTCGGAAAAGCTGTGGTTAAGGATGATGAACTGTGATGTTGTTAAGGAACGATGAACTGTAATACAACGACCACCCATTGTCAACAAATGATCACATTTAGGAGCCAAATCCTTGATCTTTACTTTTCACTAGCATATTTGACCGGAGCCTACCAGTATAAAGAGGCACCGTTTCCTTAGTATCCATTCGGCTTGGTATTCGTATTCTGTGATGAACATCCATGCGTCGACTCCACAACAGTAATAAGAAGTTGAGAAAATTCAAGTTGGTGGTAGGCAGGAATCCAATTTCGCCAAAAGTATATTAAACGGCAAGACGTGGCTTGTATCCAGGATTGCAGTGAGTGATGAAGATATGGCGGTTTCAGACCACTACCTTCCGCGACCCCCGCGAGTGTCATTTTGAAAGCGAACTAACAAGAAGAAGGTGCCACGACAAGCAATAATGAAAGCATAGCAGCGCAGTCTAGCCCCACTTCTTGCCTCTCAAAGTCATGAAGCACGATCATTGGTAGGGTCTTAAATAAAAGCAGGGGTGCTGACTAGAGAGAAAATGGCGAAAAAGCGAAGCGAACGGTTTGAAACAATACCTGCAACAAATTATTCTGTTGTCACACGACTTCAAGCAATTTCGTAACAGGTTTCCTCTTGGCTCGTGCCAGTAACCACTACGGTAGATATGGCTGCATGCATGTATTCATACATCCACGCAGCACTGCAGCCGCTTCATATCAATCCCTCCTCTTCATATTGTACTTCGCAAAGGAAATCATACGTGCATTCGGTCGGATTTCTGTGGGCGGGTGGACGCGGTGGGCGTCCAGGTCAGTTTGCTGCAGCTTGATAGGGTGCTATAGAGGTATCTGCGCTAAAAAGGGCACCAGATAGCACCTGCCCAGGGGCGCCGAAATCTGTGATGCTAGGTGCATTAGTTCTACACGAAAATTTATCCTGCCACCTGCCTTTGAGGACTAATGATCCCTTTTTATCGGAACAGGGCGTCAACTCTTCATGGACATCCTGGAAAGTACTGCTTTCCGTAAGTTTTTCTTGGCGTGGTCCAAACTGCATTGCCGAAGTTCATCGTAACGAAAGTAAAGCCGAAATCGCGCTGAAAACATCCGTCTCCGAGAACATTAGGCTTCGAGGAATGAGCGAAAATTATGATGTACAGAAAACGGGCTAAGCTTTGCCCATTAAAAATTTCTCTAGCGATATGGCCAGTTGTAATCTGAGCTGCTCTTCTGCATGACGTTCCACCATGCGTGACTGGCTGCTTAATGGAAAGAAGCACTAGAGAAGCATTTCTGAACGAACTCTGCTGCTTCATTAGTCGGTTGTGGAAAAAAATCAGCAACTGATAGTACCTACTCTCGCAGCGCCTGAGCCCTCTTTTGAGTACGGTAAGAATATTTTTATTAGCCCACGAATCACTAATGCTTATTAGAATTTCATGTTGAATTAATTAGCAAGGGAGTATTCTTTAGAGTGCCAGCTTGATGTCGCTGCAAAGGTACCTGGAAAACTTTTGCCGTGTTTGCACTCTGATGTGGTGCTTCTGCTGGTGCCCCGGAATTTGGATGGCCTATTTCTCCAAATCTTCCTCGGATGTCGATCCATCAGGTGATGAGCTCGATGGCTGCAGCAAAACGACTCCTCAAACCGCAAGCATGGTCTCGAGGGAATACTCCCCTCGAAATCGATCCTTTCGCTCGTTGTCCATTTATTCAGAATTTCCTGGTGACCGTGGTCTTCTTAGTCCTTAAGCAATCTGAATAATAGACGCCCATCGCAATTTAGGGTTCACAGGTGTTTTTATGAACGTAGCGTATTCCCGCAGCTTGCACGATAGCGGAGACAGAAAATCACCGCCTATCCATTTTGAAGCCAATCTCAATGGCTCTGCTTCGTAGGAGATTTATTCGGGATACTAAACGCTCAGCGCGGAAGAGTCGTGCAGTTAACGGCCACGAATTTTTGAAGTGCGCGACAAAATGGATTATGTTGAGGGGCGAATTGAATCAGTAGGTTCGCTCTGATGGCTTTCCTTTCGTGCACGGATTCCGAACAGGGAAGGTTGTGCCTCGTCGACGTCGTCGTCTCCGAGCCAAGTCTCGGTACTGGCTCCGCCTTCGCTTCCAACTTCCATCAAAAGTGCTCTATCTCTTCTTTTTGACGAACGAATTCTCCGATATCCCTCGGGTAAAGGCATCCGTCTAAGCCTCGGCTAGTGGGAAAATCGGCTCCCACTCTTAGCTATCTCGTGGCTTCTATTCAACACTTTTCGTCTGCCGATTCAACCAACCTCGTCATCGACGTGATGCTGTCTTCTCTCCGCCTTTCCAGCTTCGTCTCTGTCTTTATCAGATGGTTGAGGTCGACTGCCCCTTCCTCCAGAATCCATCTTAAATTGATTTCAACAAAAAATTGTGTTCCCGTAATCAGAGCGCTACCGTGGGAGCGCTAAGGCTGTCAGCTAATTGGTTCAATCTCGGCATCAACATACAATCGGAGAGAGGGACGACTCAAATTATATGGCAACGCCGCTCTAATCAAGCTGCGCTTCTATCGTTCTCCTTTTCAGATCTCTCCTGCTTCATCCTTTTTGTCATGAGTCCCATTATACCCATCACTTGCAGAGGTGGGAGCAGTGCTCTAGGTCCCTTCGAGAAGCCCCAGTTTTATGTCTATCTGTGGCATTAAGTTTTGAGTTGTTTTGAGAGGAGTTAGCGCTCGATTCGCAGATTCCAGCTGGCAATGTTTTATTCAGCGCCTTCCATCTTCGCCCCGAGAGATCCCCTCGGATTTTCTTCGACATTTTCTGCCCTCACCGACGCCCACTCGCTGCTTCACCAAGACAACGTGTTCTCGCCGAGCAAAGGTGTTTGGGATCTGTTACTCTTCGATTTCTTGCCGACGACAAGTGCTGCCCTATTCCAGTCTATACTCTTAAGATTCTTTCTATTTTTTCTGTCATTGGCGTCGGCTAATGAGAGATTATTTCCACTAATATTTCGTAGTGGTTAAGGATTTGCACTGTGTTTTTTTACCCATTCGGTGCCAGAGGACGCTAATGCTCTTATACCAAAACGCTGCACAGATTCAGATGGCTGGCTTCCAAAGACGAAATACGCTCAGGCAATCGATTTCCTTTGCAAATGCGTTGTATATGGCTCCATTATGGTCCCCTTTATTTTGGAAGTGCGATTCTAAACGACTTACATAGAGCGTGCCATAGCAGGAAAGAAACGCGTGAATCTTCTTCTTGTTGCACTCAGGCCGTTCTGCTCAAATGGAGCGTGATACAGGGCTCATTTAGGTGAGGGCTTGATTTGTTACCGTAGTCCAGGGGAGAAACTAGAAGAAAATAACAAATTCCAGGTCTTCACTGAGCCCGACATAAGAGTAGATCAGCTTAGGGCACATCATCAGTTGAGGATTTTGGTCGAGTCCGTACGACTCCCCTTTTTGGTGGGTTGGTACGACCCCCTTCCCCACCCCCTTCCCATCTTATCTACCACTTCCTTCGACTTTCCCAACTTTTTAGACCCCCTTCCCCACCCCCTTCCCATCTTACCTACCACTTCCTTCGATTTTCCCAACTTTTTACCAATTTTTTTCTGGAATTTCCCGAACATTTTCCTGCTTTCACCCAAATTTTGCTGTGAGCAGGGTGAGGAGGGGGAAAGGGAGTATATAATAATTATATGAAACAGGAAAACCAACGAAAAATTAACAAGCTCTACCAGAAGGTCAGAAGGGAAATCATCCCGCCCCTCCCAACAACGAGAAATTACTACCCCCTCCTTCCTACAACATCCCTGAAACAAGGAAAATCGACTATCAAAAAATTCTTCTCAGACCAAATACGACCCTCTCTCCCAGCGACCAAATACGACCCCCTGTTGGGGAATCCCCAATAACGATGTGTCCTGTATCAGCTGATCCTCCCGCTTGTCATGGAGACAACTGGTCGCCAAGTGCTCCTAACCGCCTGCAGAACAAGTAGACTCACTTGTATGTGCCAAAGGGCAGATTGAAAAAAGGTTCCGCTTCTGCGTTGCCAAAACCTCTTTTTGCATTCCGCCTGGGGCCAGGAAAGGCAGGACCGGCAATATGGTGGTAGTCGTTAGGGTGTTTTAGTGGTCCAAAGCCCTAACGATCATGTTCTACACTGTTTTCTATCAGAATTGAGATCCCACTCAGTGGCCTCAAAGCTCGATTTCTCACTTTTTTACTTGAGACTGTAACTTCCTTCGAAAATTCCACATGCTATGCACATCGAAGAGTTTGCAGGTATTTGAATATCATTAATATCTCAGGCAATCATTTTCATTCGATAGGCATACCCACGTTGACTACCGTAATCTTCGTGACGTAGCCAGCTGTCGGCTTACTTTATTTGTGCAATTTGTCGTCAGTCTCAATGACATCATTGAAATGGAAGGAGTTCGTTCTGAAATGTGCAGCACTTAACGCACTTTCAACCTTTTTAGGGGAGGAACAGCATCGTGGTTAGCAGATGGCCGACGTCCTCGGTGTAGTGGCGATCATCTTCTTCTATGTGCTGATTCTCGTTGTAGGAGTATGGGCCGGACGCAAATCAAAGGTTTGAATTTTCGAAAGATTCCGCTCTCCCCTTTGATGGTACCTGTTTGACTGTGACACAGATTTCGTCGACATTTAGACAAGTATGAGTGGAAACAAGTTTGAGTAGAAAATAACTGTCAACGTTATAGGGTACAGCCGTGGTCCCCACAAGCGATAGGGCGTGTGATGGTGCATGGAGTGGAGCGCTGCCAGATCGGATTTCCCATCAGCTTTATCGGAGCTCAGGATGGCATCATTGGTGTAAAAGGGGCCCTGGTTGTACTGCGATCTGCACCGCGTTACGCGCCCTATCATTCGTGGGGATCATGACTGTGGGTGAGAGGTGCGCTCTGGCCAGATCAGGGCGCGTCCCGCCGTTGGAGAGAAAATTCAACAAAAATTTCCTCCTCTGGGACACTTCCCCCTGATTCCCATTGTGTCTACTGTCTTCTTGTGTTATGTAGCCCCACTGAAATGAGATAAGCCAACAAAAGTCAGTGAAAACTTTCTCTCGAAGTCAGAAACGATTACGTTCTCTGAACGGACCATATAGTAGCCCAATGAGAGTATTCATCTCTGTTCTTTCCAGTATCCATCTCTTCCCTTTCCTTTATAGATCAGCAGAATCTTTTTCCTAGCTCCTAAAGTAGAGCATTATCTCCATAGAAAGCTCGCTACGGCAGCTGCTAATCTGACTGGTAATCCTACCTTCAGGATTCAAAATCAAGGGCTGAACGAAGAAAAGACTGCAGTGGTGATCACTGAAGTAGTCGCCGGGTGCCGGCGTTGCCTGGATTTTAGCGCTGCGCCAGCTCCGCCAGTTCACACCTTTCATTGAATGCCTGGAGCACAGCTAGTGATGGCAACCGGGCTTACGCGGCGCTTAGTTGACACGTCCCGATTGACTTTCAGTGATAACCACTATGGACGAACTCACTGGTGACCAAAATCCTTAAGCAGATGGGCCGCAACATAGTAGATGAACATGTCTCTGCATTTTCGCTGAGGCTCCCTAACTTACGACATTCCCTGTTTGAGATTATGGCTTCAAACCTGTCTGTGCTCTGTGTTTTGGGAAAGTCTGTTGAGAGCTCAAGAGGCTCATGAGAACAATAGTTCCGTGTCCAGGGGATCTTTAGGAGGTAGCCTTTTCTTTACTCGTGAAGGCATTTTATCCACGCAGTTACCCGCAGTTGCTTTTGTTAACACCTTAATCGGCTTAACGAGACAGACGTTCCTCAAGAAGGAACCACAACAAGTTCATCCTCTGATGTTTTATTCACTGTGAGCTGATACGCATCATTGCTGAAGTGATGTTGTTTACAAAGAAACTCGTGTTTACCACGTCCGCTTAGATCTGCTTGGCTCTCCTACCCGTAGGTTGTGTTCCGAAAAAAAAACAGACAATCATTTTCTGGACTTTTTTGCGATATTTAGCGATATTTAGGTCTGTGATTCTCTCACGCAGGCAATTTTAGACCCCATTCGTTAACTCTAAAAGCCGGCTCGAAGGGGAGCATTCGAAGGGCCCTCTTTTTGAACAGATTCATCTGCTGAAGTTGTCTTGATATGATTAAAGCTGTTCATGCGCAGCTGTCCGCGCTCTGGAACTTATCGAAAGATTTCTGGGTTATTTCCAAAAATGGTGACGTCAAGCGCTTTCGGCCAAAAATCAACAGGTTCCACATGTGGTCAGGTCTTTCCAAATATGTCACTATTTTCGGATCGCGAACTGCAGAGTTAAAAGAAAGTTATTATGCTGGAACACAAGTATTTTCCGCCCTCCCGGAACTCCTCCCTGCTTAGAGTAAAGCAGAGTTACTCGTCCCTATCACGGCAGCCCCAACTTTGCAGTCCGTCTGCCTGTCCCTTTCAAAGGCTGATTTTTGTGACTCAGGTACCAATGACAAGATAGTAAATACGCAAGGGTAGAGATGAAGTTAGGATTGTTGGTGTGGCTGTTTCTTTTTATCACTTCTTTCTCATCATTCGAGATAGAGAGAGTTAGAACCGAAACAACCGCTAGCTTCAGAAATGAAAGTTGGGGTCGCCGCGGCCACTTTGTGGGGCCGTGGAGCCGTCGCTAGTACGTTGCGCTTTCCTAGCTATTTCTAAGGTGCGAATGCAGAGCATCTTTTGTGCTTGCGACGGGACTATTATGTCTAAAGAACGCACGTTAACATCAAATGGACGCAGAACAAATTCTTAAGCCGACTTGCGCCGAAAATGATAAAAGCGCAAGTAATCAGAAAGGTATTCAGTGTTCCGAAATGAATGAAGAGTAACGAGAGGTTGACGCCAGAACGGCAGGTTCAGACGTCGTGCCTGCTCTGCTTATTCTTCTATTCCACTACGAAGTTCTTGATGAAATCCGTAAACGTTGCCTAGCAGTAGAAAAGTTCAGATTCTGTGTCACAGCTTATACCGATGCTTGTTGCGCTGGAAACAATGCACGTCGTAGGTTGGGGATCATCAGCGAGGATGGTTGCTTGAGGAGGAGGAAGGGAGGGGGGGGGAGTCGTAGTTGCCTGCGAAAAAAGATTTTGTTGTTCAATTTCGTCCGTTTCCCAGTTTCACGTGCCTGTACAATATTTAGGAAAGACTTCAAAAAATGGTAGGAAGTCGAGAGAATTACGGGACGGCAAGTAGGATGGAATAGGGGAAAGGGGGTCGTTCCAGAAAAGGGATTTCCGGGTGGGCTCGTATTGCAAACATTCACCGCAACTTTTGAAGTTTTTATATTATGATAACTGCTGTTCTACGCCGCACTTCGCGCTCCGAAAGTTACCACAAGAATGTTGAGTTATGAGCAAGAGTCGAATGTCAGGGGTTCGACTCCCGCCTGGGGTTCGACTTTTGCCCAAAACTCAGCATTCTTGTGGTAATTCACCCCAACAACAGGACATGCTCTGGTTGGAGACCGCGGCATGTCGGCTTCAAGTGGCATCATGACATTGTTACTTTGAACAAGTGATCTCGAGAAGTTCACATAGGGAAAGTGCTGTGACAAGGGAATTAAGTGGAAATAGACACGGTGGTTTGGGGATGGCTCAAAGCTCCTCCGTGAGCCAATACTGCCCGCTTTATTAGCAGAACATGAAGGGGCGTTCAGTTGAACCTGGAGAGGCTAGCTCCGTCGTCGTCGCTAATGTACGGAAAGCCCTCTAATGTGCTTCCTCACAAGTACATGACTAACATTTCACGTACTCAGAAATCGAGTCGAAGTACGTGCGAACGACCGGCAAGTGAATAAGAAACCTTTTATAGTACCAGCTCTCGGGAACTCACTTGTGTCGCTTGACGACGTGAGCGAAGTAATTCTCGTTGCGGAGCAATGAGTAAATTCATGCCACTTTAGAGATGCTCTGTGCTGACTGGAGCGCGCTACTTTTATGCGTTGGCCGCTAGCGTCATACAGCTAGCATGAGAGAGCCCTCAATACTAACGTTTCCAATAAAATTCACTTTAAAGGAAGATCGCGATTACTCGCCATCTCAGATGGTGGATTAGGGGGTTCCATATAGACGACAAGGGGTTGAGTAACTCGACTGTAAACAAAAAAAGCACAAAAAACATGCCACCTGCCCTAGATAGAACCCCATTTCGATCCCAGTTTGTACGTGCCCAATCAACTCTATCTCCAAAACTACGCCCTCATATGCACGGCTGATTCACCGATAAGATTTCTACGATCGTACAAGTGGCGATTATCATGCTTTTTCGTCCTGCAATCTCATTTTCCACTGGATTTCGGTCATTAGGGGCGGAGTCTGGAGGCGGAGTCACTGGAAAAAAGGAGGAGCCACTGAACCTATATGCGCTACAGCGCCCCTCCCATAGAATTTTTTGCCGCGAAACCGGTACAAGGTTGTTCGTCGCGGACCACTCTAACCTCCTGACGCCATATTTTCAACTTCGATACCTGATCGCGGACCGTGCCTTTAAGCCCCACCCATGCTTCACTTTGGAAGTGAGGGCGGTAATCAAACTGAAGCGAAGCCGTGCTTGAAGACGCAATGTTTGCTGCTTTAAGGAGTGTATAATCAGGAACTCCCTCGGAATTGTTTCATTTAATTTCACTGATGCTGGGCAGGGTATAGAACATTCTGGATTCAAAAATAATTCTGAAGTTTGTACATGAAACACGTAAAGAGGCGCCAAAAATTTATTGCAAAAAAGTCAAAAGATTCAAAAGAATTCAAAAGTTCTCGCAAAAAATTTTATTTTTCTAATACTTCCTTCGAATATTTCGGTGCCTAGCACCTTCTTCAGCGATCTGAAATACTATAGTTAGTCGCCTGCAACCGAATCCTGGACCTCATCTTCAGTGGTGCCTCCAAACTGGACTCTGACCTGGTCTGCTGCTCCAATATCGCCTCCGCTGCTCCTTGCAAGTCGTGGCTTCTGGTGTTGACTGTGACCCTACCTGTCGTCCTCCTCAAATAGTGAGGATGCCTATGGAGCGCCTCTGCAAATGATATCACTGACCGCTCCACCATTATCACGCAGTCAGTGAATCAACTGCAGCGCGTCACGTAGCTCGTCCTACTTTTCATTTCTGGGAGAGTCTTCTTACTTCGCAGTCTTCCAAGAGTTCCTTCCACCGTATTTTCTATTGAGCGGTGTAATACTGTAATGGTAATTGCGGGAGGACCTTCGTGTGTATGCATTTTGGTGCGGTGCTTTGAGAGACTGTTATCCGTGTATGAAGCTGGATTGTTTAAAGACACACGGGTACGTCAACACACTGAGGGCGTATGAGACTATCAGCCTCCCAGCTGTCGATGTGTCGTGGTCCGCCCCCCCTGCACGGGGTCAGAGTACGGGGCCGTGGGAAAGTCGTAATTCCTTGCTAAGCCACCCATTTCGCAAACTTACGTTTATGCTAACACCGTCCGCGCGGCGCGTGTCGCAGCTTTCTTGGCCTTGTGCGAAGTTACCCTGTATTGCGCTTTGGAATACAAGTAAAACGCAATTTTTATGCGGATAACATTTTAGGTGCTGCAAAATAAGGACCGAAGATGATGACGAGGGCCAGAACTCAAGAGCAACTGTGCTGTTCCTGCAATATTCCCTCGGAGGCCGCGCATTTCCACGAAACATGAAAATAAAAACGGCCTAAGCGTCCCACTCGTTAGTTTAAAGTATTTCTATGGCTTTGGAGCCGGATTCGAGCCGGATCGCAGAAATGCACACGCGATTTTAATTAATTTGCGTTTCCTTAGTTTTTTCAATTTTGTTTTATTTACATCTACATTCGTTGTTCTTCATTTCTAGCCTTTGTCATCTTCATCACCTTCTATTCGGACTTTGAAGCATGAGCAATACCTCAAATGTTAGGAAATTGCGTTTTGCTTGTATTGTCATGTTGTCCGTTTTTATTGTCATGTTCTGTGGGAATGTGCGGGCCTCGGTGAGGAATGTTGCAGGAACAGCACAGTTGCTCTTGAGTTCTGGCCCTCGTCATCATCTTCGGTCCTTATTTTGCAGCACCTAAAATGTTATCCGCATAAAGGAATTGCGTTTTACTTGTATTGCAAAGCGCAATTACAGGACTTGGCAAAAAGCCAAGAGAGCTGCACGCGAACACGCGCCGCGCGGACGGTGTTAGCATAAACGTGAGTTTGCGAAATGGGCGGTGTAGCAAGGAATTACGACTTTCCCACGGCCCCGTACTCTGACCCCGTGCAGGGGGACACGACACATCGACAGCTGGGGGGCTGATAGTCTCACACACCCTCAATGTGTTTGAGCGTACCATGTGTCTTTAAGGCCCTGCGATGTTCATCCAAACGTTTGAAGAGTGGCCTTTTTGTCTCTCCGATATACTTTTGCCCGCATCCCTGGCATTCTATCAAATAAACCGTTCCTCTAAATGCACATATTCTGCCATCATACAAGAGCGCCGAGTTTTCCTCGTTCCACATTTTTCTTCAATGAAGCCTGGAGCTACGTTTAAAGACGTCTTTTGGATGTGGTTAGATTTAAAGGCACTTTCCGCGATAAAATAAGGCTATGACCTTTCAAATGTGTCAGACGATCCGGAAGGAGATTGCGGAGGCTGCGCTACCTTTAGAAAGTGAAAATCGGCAAGAATTCCGCTTTAAGCTAACCAATTAGGCCCATTGGCGCCCCTTAGGCCCATGCCGACCCCACCGGCTGCTAGCTACTAGCTAGTAGCCACTATACTATCTCTCTCCATTCCGAATGGTGAGAGTGAGGTGATAAGATAAAAGAGCTGATATCTTTATGATAACGACGAGTGGAAATTCGTACAAACATGCGTTTTCTTCATTGCATGCATTGTTACCAACGTTGAGGCGTCGAGTTGGAATCACTTATGCTTAGTTATTTTACGTTTATAAGAGTCTCATTTCGGCTAGCTAGAGTTTTTCGTGGCGTACTTCTCCGTCTAAATAATACCAAGCCCTTTTCCTTCGTCTTCTTAAATGGGTAGGGTGGGGTTTTTCGTCTACACACTACATAATGTAGGTCTGCGCGGGCTTTGCGTTTACTAGATGGATAGGCATCCCCCGTATAGTTTAACGCGAGGCGACGGCAGTGGGTACATCAGTCAACACTGGGAGCTGCGACTTTTGCAGAGAGAGCAGCGAGAGGCGAGATATAGTTCCAGTCTTAGGAGGCACTTGCTGGAGATGAGGTCAAGATTTGCGGTGTAGAGGCGGACTGACTAATTAGTTTATTCTACAGATCGCTGAATGAAAGAAGGTTGCTAGACAGAAAGATATGAAACGCATCAGTGGAGTTTTAGTAACAAATTTTTGCTAGAACTTTTGGATTCTTTTGAGTCTTTTGAGTTTTTTGCAATAAATTTTTGGCGCCTCTTTACGTGTTTCATGTTCAGATTACAATGAGGCTCCGGGACAGCACCATATTAAGATATCTAAAGTTTCTGTTAGGCTGCGTTTATACTTTGCGGCAGCGTAGCGCTTCCAGCGTACGCCAGCGGCAGTGTCGGGGAAAGGATAGATATCGATCTAGCGTTCCCAGCGTCACCAGCGTACGCTAGCGCACGCTAGCGTACGCCAGCGTAACGCTAGCGTAGCGAGGGCACGGGATGTATAGCTATCGATCTAGCGCTCCCAGCGTTTCACGAGCGTTTCACTAGCGTTTCGCTAGCGCTTGCAGCGGCAGGGAGTAGAGACTATGGGATAGTAGGAGAGTATTCTGTACTCTCCTACTCTTCTATACTCTCTAGCGCCGCCGAGTATTTTGTACTCTCCTACTCTTCTATACTCTCTAGCCCCGCCGCTGGCAAACGCTAGCGAAACGCTAGTGAAACGCTGGAAGCGCTACGCTACGCTACGCTGCCGCAAAGTATAAACGCAGCCTTACATTTTCCTTACCCTTACTGGTCTTACCCCTTCCCTCATCAACAGTCTTTGCGAACTTCTCCGAAACTTTCTGCGATTCCCGCATTTCGCGATCATCGCTTGATAATTGTCTATATTAGGAACTTTTACTTATCACTATCCTTCTCAGCCTCCTTCTGACACATTAATCATTCTCTCTCTCATTGTAGCAAAAAGACATATTTGCGGAAGCCTTATATTGCGTACAATATATATCACAGGAGCATTGTAACCAGAAATCTGGGCTTACTCATTTCTTTCACGTCCACGGAAATCGGCCCTTGCTCGGATTTACCGCGATTTGCCTAGGGAATGCTTACGCGAAGGAATGCGCGCTGGACCGGAACCATGAATTCCTTGCCGTCCCACTTCCTGCAGCAAATTTCCCATAGCGGTCAATTCTCAAGTTCGAGCAGAAACGTGCAACGTGGAGTTGTTCCATCTCTCCCAGTTCTCCTACAGTCACCCAGACTAAACTCCGTTGCCAGCAGTGCGCTTCCTGGGCTGCGGTCGTCCGTCTCCTCATGATCGAGCAGACAGTACTTCACCACGCAACACTTTTTATCCTGTATCATGAGATTTAGGCCCATATGGAGCGTTGATCTCTACAACAATCCTTGCTCTAAGCCGTGTTTCAACTGTAGATGCAGTTGCTACATAATGATTCGACCATTATTACACTTTTCTAACTTAATTTTTAATTAGAAATTTTGCGTAAACGCTGCAACGCTTTGCCATTGAGTTTTATACGATCTGGTAGTGAATCGCTAGTTCCTTGATGCGCTCAGTTTCCTGAAAAAATGCAATCTCAGTTGAGTGTTTTTGACACCTCTTTTTTCGTTTTCGGTCTTTTGGATCGAAAAATTGAAGTCAAGAAGCAAGGCATAGAGCTTGTTGAAACGATTCTGATATTTCACTGGTGATTTCCCAGACAAGCATCGCACGGGACACCATATAAACTTCTTTTGTAAATTCAGTGAATCAGCTTTTTACCTGCGCCAGACAATCGAGATTCAATACGGGTCATGGAAGGGTTCCGCGCTATCATTTGACCCTACCTTTACTCAACGGGAGAGGTTCAAAAGCTTGGTGTATGGATTCCGCTCGCTGTCACTCCCAAGAGGCGCCTGGTGCAGGGCGTGTTCACAGGCTCTAAATTCCCATCACTGAAGCGCTCGAATCCATCCTAAGTACTCCCGAGCGACAGCGTTTTTTGAGTTTACCCCCACGAGTTTCAAGCTGCTTGTGCTGCTCCAGTAATTCGATCCAGCGCAGAAAGCTGCTACGAATACTTCACCGTCAGCTTGGCACTCAGTTTTCGTGCTTCAAATATAATCAAAGGTCAAAGGAGCACAATAAGCTAAGCATACATGTCAGAGAGCATTAAATTCTCTGCCGAACAATACTGGATGCATCGAAGGGCACGCAGCTTTTCACACCAACTTTTGTCCTGGAAATAAACGCCTTTATTTATGGACCAATATAGTAATTCCTACGGAAAGGCGTATCATGTGGCTCAGATTGGAGCTGTCCTATGTGCCAGAGCTTCTTATCTTGCTCGCTCACCCAGACAGCATCGGAAAGGGCTAAAACAAAGTCCAATAACTTGCTGCTGTGTTTAAATCGAGTACGTCCTTGCATTCGTATTGAAAGTGGTGCAAAGATACGAGAAATTTACGGTTGATGTACCTCATGTAGTCTGATTAGAGGTAACAGATGAGGGTTGCCCCATTTATTACTCATTTAGTCGTCTGTTGCCAATGGTCCGATTGAGGTAACATGAGAAACAACATAGGAAAGAGAAGCAGTTTGAAAACAATTAAATGAAATTTGCTTCCCACAGCTAATGAGAAAGAATCACCGCTGGTGGGTGGTTCATTTCCCGGAACGGTGTCAACAACAGTCCAATTATTTCTTGGTCAAAATGCAAAAAATACTCGAGGTGGCGTGATTGCTCCGGATGACATCATTGATGGAAAGGCCGCCTTGGCTGCGCTCCAATCCATGCCCCGTCACACGCCCTGTCGTTTCCAGGGATTATGA
>MU913801.1:33614-44473 GCA_036418165.1 Cooperia oncophora | reverse complement strand
TCTATGCACTCAACAACTCAGCATTCTTGTGATAACATTCGGAACGCGTACTGCGGCGTTAAACAGCAGTTATCGAAACAGCTTCAAAAACTTGTAAAGCCTTCGGCCTCGCGGTTCCATGCCGATATCTAACGATTACGGCTGACCGGCTCACCAAGTTAAACGTGTGAGTGCTGTAAGGCTACGGCATAAGCCGTTAAGCTGAGAGGGTAAAAGCGGCCCTGGTGGCGTAACGGATAGCGCACTCGCCCGGAAAGCGTGAGGTGCGGGTTCGACTCCCGCCTGGGGCACGACTTTTGCCCACAACTCAGCATTCTTGTGATAACATTCGGAACGCGTACTGCGGCGTTAAACAGCAGTTATCATAACAAAACAGATTGTATGTTATTGTTTACTCATTGATTTACTCATGACAAAATAAAGCTATGAAAAGGTAAGAGTGTGTTCATACGTTGCGGCAGCATTTTAAGCGACCGAGAAAGCATACATATCGATCCATGTTCTGAGCGTTCACCAGCGGTTCAAGCGATAATCGAATCCTATGAATTCTAGGAGGTTCAAAATATTCAGGAGCTGGCGTACGCTCAGAGGACTAGATAAATACATATATAGTTCCCTAGCCGCTCGAAACTGAGGCAAAGTATGAACGCACGGCTAGTTCATGGTACAAAATACTCACTGGAAAACCTTTATAAGCCATAGTAGAGCGATTGGACAGCTTTGGAGGAGCGATTGGCTCGTAACAGGTGGTACCGCGCCAAAAACATTAGGTTTGAAATACGATCTATGAAATAACCGGTGTCTCAGGAAATTCAGGTAGTTTACTTTCCAACGAAAAGTTTTTTCCTATTTTTCCAATTTTTCATCTTTCATACATGTTCGCCTGTCTGGACATTTATTCAGATTTATGACAGGAATTGTTGTGAGAAAAAGTTTTTATGGTGGGTTCTCTGTTATGCCTGACATTTCGACAACATTTTCAAAGGCTGGGAAGCATTTTGGAGCTGTTTGTTCCATCTGTTTAGTTTTTTCAAGTTTCTCAATGTTTTCGCGTTTTTAGGCATGATGGGCATGTCGAAATGTCAGGCATGATAAAGGTTCCATAAAAAAACTTGTCAAAAATACAGATGTAGTTCACAGGGGACTTTTTGCTAGGTGCTAATAATCTTGAACATTTAAAGAAGTTATTGTGCAAGACTGGGACTGACTGAAGTCATCCAAATAGAATTACGGTACTCGGCTTCGGTTCACTCACCCGTAGGTCCATTTCACATCTAGGCTTGGCTAGAAACTCCATATCTGCGTTGATAGCGTTGGGAGGGGGAGAGGGGAACCATGGCGCCTTTCCCTTCCTCTAATGAAGGCTTAGGCTTACTGAAAACTAGTTCTTGCCGAATCGTTCTTGCTCAATGGATACAGATGCCCCCTTCCCCCCAACCACGTTAGCGCAATAGTCACTACGGATGATTCTAATTTGCAGTGAGTTCTTTGAGTAACTCCAAGGTTATTAGCACTTTTCTCTGAACAGATCTACAAATTCCATTCTCTGAAAGCATTCTGGACGTGGTCTCTTATCTTCAGGGAGATTTTTAACCAGCCATTTCCGAGAGAACCCGAGAAAATTCATTCGCAAACACTCAAATACTTATGATACTTCCAGTGTTTTCTCGGAATCAGATAACCAGTTCCAAACTGGAAATGGCTCCCCCAGAAATGCGTGCATCATAATGGAGAGGGAGCGATATTTATAGCAAAAGACTAACACAGATTATTGTAAATTCTTGCATTTTTTTCCAAATATTTGTAAATTCTTGCATTTTTTATCCAAATATTCAGGTGCCAAGTGCCTTCTCAGCGACCTGCGCCTACCTTAGCGGCTATGGACTAGCTAACTTCAGGGAAGCCCTGTCTTTGGGGGTAATTCTACCAAATCATCCTTCTTGATCCTTGAGAGTACATTCGGGTATTTAGTAAATTCCAAGCTGAAAGCCAAGCCATCCTCTTCTCTGTAGTTGGTGCATTGGCACCGGATTGGGAGTTAGTAGACCGATAAATAAGTTAATGGACCCAACGTTTAAGAAAAAAAGTTGCCTGAGGGCGGGCGAAACAAGCCAGCTCCTATCTTGTCGAGCATTCCCTTCAACACACTGCTTCTTTAGCTGTACACCAGCTCCTCTTGCAAGCTACTCACAGTTACTCACGAAATATGCATTCTAGTTCCCCAACGGTATTTAGCGGGAGTTGAATGCATGGCGTATGCTAGAAGGACAGTTGGTTCCCGGAATGATAGAGCTTAGCTCTGCGTTGACCTAAACAGCAAAAGCCCCGTGCTACGATCTATAGAATCTACGACGTGAGTATAGCACGCGTATGTCTCCTCAGTAGCAACAGTAGCTCAGAATTTATACCTAATATTAGTGGACCTTCAACAGAGATTAAAGGGTAGCACAACTACCAGGACAGATGGTCCGTCGAAGTAGCCATATGAAATGCGATGCGCATCGTCTCGCATCTTTGGGTACTCATTCCAAGTATGAATCCACTGTTGCTGGGCGATTCGCTGAGCAAAGTTACGGAGGCTTTGTGAGGAGAACACCCTTGCTCAACATGCATTGAAGCCACAAGAAAAAAAAACACCCAAACCCGTTGCAGGTTTTCAAACCACCTAAATTTGGGTTTTTTTTCTCGTGCCTCCCATATATGTTGGGCATGAGTGTCCCCTAAGAAACCTCCTTCACTTTTTTCGGGGAATTCGCTCAGCAGATATGAAATCCAGATTTGGAATCAGCGTCCAGGGATGCGTTAGACGGTCCTCATTTCATTTCAAAAGACCAATTCGACCTACCATCTCTCCCTCATAGCTGTCCTACCCTTTACTCTTAGAGAATCTATATGAGTAACAAATACTCAGCTACTAAGAAGACTCAGGCGTGCTATTACTCAGTTCAGGTGGCAGATTTTACAGATGAGCACTGAGGCGTTTTGCTGTAGGCAATCAATGCAGAGTTCTTCCCTGGTGCGATAATCTCAGCACGACTGTTCTTTGAGTGTCAATCCATGCTTACTCGAGATAGCGCCTGATGTAGGGGTCAGCTCTGAAGTGAGGCGTGATGTTGGCGTAGGCGTCTGCCGAGGTCACATTCGCACAACAGCAAGGCACTATTCACACAAATGGGGTCGGCCACAGGCAGAGGGAATGATTAGGCCGCTCAACATTAGGCCGTATTCATTATTAATGATGGAATACAGTGTCATAAAAAGGTCAAAAAATGACAAGGAAACCTTTTGTCGAACTAAGGTCTGATAGTTCCCTTGTTTGCCAGTGAAGTACAGAAATATCTGGACAATTCAAAATAGATAAAGTGTATAAAATAGAGAAGTAAAGTCAACAGAGGCAAAACTCTTTGTTTATTCAGTGATGAAGACGTGCGTATATCGATTCCAGGTGAATAATGTTGAATAATAAATGTTCACTAAGGGGCCATGAGAGCGTGAGTAACGAGCAGTTTCTGAGGAAATTCGCAACAAGCCAGAACCCTTGGCTTACTTCGCAATAACTGCCCTCAGTACCTCTGTGCAATATACCGCGCCTTCTTGGGAGGGCCACTCTGCATGTTCTTTGTGACTTCCTTTTGCTAGTTCATGTTGATTACTAGTTTGCACCTTGGTATGAACTGCAAACTCCTGTGATGCTGAGAAATGGTATAACTGGGAGTAGCAAAATGCCCCTCCTGAGGCGAGCAGCGCCTCAGAAAACCACACTGAAATGGTCCGGTACATCTACCCTTTTGTAGACAGTTTGGCCGCTCAGTCACACGAGTTTACGGGTATTCGCAACGTGGCTTGAACTAGCTCCGATTAGCACAATCGATGCCCCCACCGAGCCGAACTGTGTCCCATTTTCATTTCCGTGCTATTACTCTTCACTACCCTTAATTTCTCTTCTATGCTGAACACCATTCAGGGCTGGAGGGTGCCTGAGAATTTTCAATAAGGCCCATAGGGTGATGGAGATACAGGATCAGTGGACCATTTCACGTACTTCGAGTTCCTCCCTCTAGGCCTGGGCAACAGCTAATCCTTAGTGTTCATAATCACTTGCGCGACCAGTAGGCTCCCGCCCGGATCGGCTGCCACCCAGGCCAACCAAACTTCGGGGTCTCCAGGGACGGTAAGTGGGAATTCCATCCGGACCCATAAGGGTGACGTAGGTCTTGGAAGAGTGAACCATTTCAACCAATCCGCAGCTTCTTCTGCCGCTTCGCTTCGGCAAAAAGGTTATCCTCACCGTTTATAATCACAAGCGCGGCAAAGAGGTCAATTTCAGGACCCCTCCCGCCCAGGCCAACGAAGCCGTCTCCTCTCCGGGCACTCTGAGTTGGTGCCAGATTCTTTTGGGAGGATAAAAACTGTTTATAATAAAAGAAACTTCGTGGTGGTTTCAAGTGACCTAGGTGCTGTACGCCAAAATGCCTGTCCCTATTGCACCAGAGCATATTCCTAAGTTCAAATGTAATTGAAGAATAAGCTAATGGAAGCATTCAGGAATGAAAAGAGAAGTGCAACAGCAGCGAGTGAGAGAGGCACATGACTGAATCGACTGCTGATGAAATGTGCCGCTGTGATTTCGCCAAACACACAGCTGCACCAGCAACCTTTTCGATTTATTTTTCTTACTAAAATTTATTGATCGTGCACACTAAAGTGCCTAACTTTACATGGTTTTTATGAAAGTTTTATAAAGAATGTCAGGAATAAGGCCCAGCGGGAAACCCGTAATTCTAAGGATATTTGACCACAGGTCGAAGAGTAATCGAGAAATCGCAACCCACGGCAAGTTTCATGGCAGAGTGTCCGCAAACGGAACGTTTTGGAATGAGAACGAACGTCGATATTCTCAATGATTACAAGAAAACACGGCTCGATCGAATTGTGTAATTGCAGAACATTTTCCTACCGTATCGGTTGCACTATTGCCTGCGATTTCCCTACTCTTTTGGCCTGAATCCCCCTCGTGTGTGGAAGAGCTGGGACTTTATTTAGATTGCTAAGGTTTCTTTGTGGTAGGTTGTGACAGGTGAGGTAGGTTACAGTGGCCTAACTTTTCGACTTTTCGTCGCAATAATATCTTCAGGGGGCTGAAATTTCCTTAATTAATGAAGTTCTTGTTATGCTCAACACTCCATATCTTGGGGATGAGGTGAGCGTGGTCAGATACTTTTCTGATCCTGAAAGCGGACTGGGTTCCAGCGGAACATTGTCGTTTTGAGGGTAGCGTAATCTTCGTCCGGCACCGGACAAGATGATATTTGTCTTGAAAAGAGAGATCCTTCCGAAAACCTTTACGCCCTGTTGAACTGAAGGACGTAGACACGCCTTTCCCACATTCGGGGTATGGGGTGTATGTAGTTCGTCTAATTTACAGGGCCATTTTAGAGTGGGGTAGAGCTTGTAGATACTTCGAGCAGGTGTACAAATTCTCAAATGTGAAAGCCACTTTTTACAAAGGAATTTTGATAATCCCGAACAGCGTACATCATTCTTGAGTGCAACCCATTAGGAGGAGGCGTATTTTGCTCAAAAGGAAGTGTGGGTTCTTCCCATTTCAGGCGCAGTGTGCGCGTGTCCTGCAACGAAAACAGGTAGTGTAGTTTCTAGGAAAAATCCACCATACACACATTAGTGGCTTGTCCCCTCCCGCTTGGCGGCGAAATATTTCGTGACGTTGCGCGGGTTTGCACGGAAACGGCCAGGTGCACTTGAAGTAGCGTCCAACCAAATTGTTTAATCAATAATGGCCGACAGCTTAGCCACAGCAAATACTGTTTGTCTTATGTAGAAGTTCAGTGGCTCCCGTTCACAGAAGGGCTGTCCAGATTAGTTCGCGGGCTTCAGAACTTCATTATGTTACAGAGATTCTTCGCTAATTGCTTGAAATTGTTCTTACTATGGACCGCTTTTGGCGCTACTTCTGTAGACGCCTTATGGTTAGATCAGCGCTTCAGAGCATGAAGAAATCTCTTTTTTTCAATGCGCAGAAAAAACTGGGAGCGATGCGAGCGAAAATGTATCATGCGTTTCAAAAAGGTGAGCGAAAGCAGTTCCGGGCTATGTGGGCCACTCCTCCCCCCAAATTGTCGAAGCAGCGCGCGCCCAGCGTTTCCTCCTAGCAACGCCTTCTGCCATTGACTATTCCGATTTCGTCTTCCAGGTGGGTTGAGTGCTTAGCTCACGGCCAACCTACAACTGGTCTTGATTTATTTGATTGAGACTATATAAGAAGAAAAAGCGGCGCAATCCATGGAAGGGGGGGGGCATTACGAACTTTCGATGCTATCTAAACGAAGCCGAGGTAACCTCTTTGAATAACTTTCCCGCGCGCACCCCTTCGAGTGTCTGTCATTAGAGCGCGCTATTTCGCAATCACTACTATTCCGTTGGCGGTCTACTTACATTAGTAGCTACTGTTGTGACGCTTAAAATGACAGTACACCAATGAATACAGGAAAAATTGAACACTCGTCAAACTGGAAAATACGCGCATTTCGTGCATTATGTGAGTACGAACATGAGATACAACGTACCATATCGTATAGAAACCTAAAATTCTTCTCACGCCCGGAAGTTTGAAAAAGGGAACTTCTAGGGACGTCCAATGCTATCACAATCCAAATAGGGTATCTCACTGGTTTCACTAAGTTCTTCAAAACGCATTGGGCGTACAGCATAAGGTATTGGCGTGTAAATACAGTCCCAGGCGTTTGAACCAGTCTTGAAAGGCGCTCGAAGCGAGGTGTGTTCGACTGGGTTGGGCTTCATTATTCCCACCGGCCGTTTGTCAAGGACCCACTGCATCTTTTCCATTAGGTCTGTGTGCCGGAACTTCGGTTTCGTTTCGCCCCGTAGAAACTCAGCTCAACTCAGTTCTCAGACGATCGACTTAGCAAATTCAGCATCATCGAAAGCGCCGTATTAGTGAATGCCCTCATCTCCACCTCGCCTGTCATGAAAGTATGGCGGATTTGGAAGCGCTTTTCCGCCTCAGAAATTTCGATGATCCCCATTACCATACTAACAGTCGCTCGTTGAGCGAACTATCCGCTTCTTTCTCCCAGCTTTTGTCAGTTTTTCCAAGCGTGGTAATTAGCCGTCGAGGCTTCATGATTGTTCCCTTCAATTGCTGTCTTGTTCCACCATTTCTCATCCAACGCTTTCGCAAGTTTCGTTATTTGTACAGTAGTGCATCACACCAATACCTTATGCTGTACGCCCAATACGTTTTGAAGAACTTAGTGAAACCAGTGAGATACCCTATTTGGATTGTGATAGCATTGGACGTCCCTAGAAAGTTCCCTTTTTCAAACTTCCGGGCGCGAGAAGAATTTTAGTTGATCTTTCAATTGCGACTCTGTCACTACAAGTTATTAATCATTACTGAGTGGTTGCAGTAATCAGTGATACAATCAGAATATATTGCAATCGATGAACAAATCTGAACAAAGTACAACAACTCTTGTGAACCTCCGTCCCCGCGGTTGTGTACGGCCCATAAAATAGTGCGCCACAGTGAAGTTGATTCAAACAGGTGCGCGCGGGAAGGTTATTCAAAGCGCGGGAAGGTTATTTAAAGCGCGCGGGAAAGAGGTTACCTCGGCTTCGTTTAGATAGCATCCACCGAACTTCGCGCTTTCTATTAGTTCCGATTTACAAGTCCTACTCTGGTGAAACTTGCTATCCCTTGTGAAGCTTGAGCAAGCTCGTCGAGCCATCAGGGTAAATGCTACTTTTATGGTATTCGTGGCGTTTCGCCAAGAGTTTGTAACGGTAATCATTTACAAGTTGAAAGTCTCTACACGTTTAGCCTGGTAATATTTCGTGGCTTCACAGGTTCCCACAGGTCTTCACTTGATAGCTCAACACGTCCGTCCGTGGGAAATAGCAAAAGTGCAGAATAGCCTCCCCCTCTCCCCGTCTCCGAATTGCGCCGCTTTTTTTTTTCCAGGGGGCGGGGGGGCCCCCCGCTCTCCCTGATTATATGTAGTAACGCCCGACTTTCATTCGGCCATCGACTCTACGAGTTCGTCATCCATTTGAGTCCATTGGCTCATTGCCAACCTGGTAATAGCTTGGGACCAGGTCCCTGATATTAAACATATTACTTCCTTTTCTTATCCGAAAGTCGCTTCTGATTGCAAACAAATGATCGCCGCTCATTCGCGGCATTTCTTGTTTTTTTCTCGGTACCATCAGTGCAGAAGCAACTGCTGTGTTGCAACAATGTCGTTTTCTTCTAATTGAATGCGACTTCTGTTAGGATCCTCGATTTGTTTCCCAGTCTTGGGGTATGCCGCTGTTTCTTTCTGCTCTGCCCAAAAAATAGCCAGCAATCTTCTGCTTGTTATCACTTTTCTCGTTTTGCATTATTATTGTTTGCTGCTGTGGAAAAGAAGGAAGAGGAAGTCTTCTTTCGTTTAATAGAACTGCCGATAATAATTAGAAATATTTCATGTTTTCATTTATTTGATGGTGTGGTATCTAAGGTTTGTTCTCTAAAACTTCTTCAATTTCTCTTTTTCCACGCAGTTTCGCGTCGTGCTCGTCGTGGCGTCCCAATATGCTAAAGGATTTGACTTGTTTATGCGCAGTGGTCCCGGAACGAAAATGTCAATGCCTTATCGATTTTGCCTCAAGCCCCACGACGTGCGCTGCCCCGCCCGGCGCGACCTTCTACGTCTCCTTCCTATCGTGCTCAGTTGTTACTAGAGGGTTGATGGTGTATTTTTTTGTGTACATAGTCATTCTTACATTGAGTCAAGTCGTGTGTTTGCCCGTCCACGAGTTTACACCAGTTATCCCTCCTGTTTTTCTAACTAGAGTTGTGTTGTAGTGCACTCATGACGGACGTTGAAATGGAACAACCAAAAGTTGAGCCCAAGGAGGAGGCTGCCGAAAATGGAAATGCTGACAAGATACAACAGGCTCAAGGAGTATCGGTAAGAATTCGATTGTGTATTTGTTCTGAGGCTGCATTATGCGTGCAGTTTATAGTAAACTGGGACACGGAAAAAGCACCTAATCTCTTCAGAACCTCCGAGTTTGTAGTTTTTTTGTCATGAGAATCACTCAGGGGGTGCTCATAATCTCAATACAACGCTTCTGCTAGAAATTGCGGATTCCAGTTGCCACGGGTGACGATTATTCATGAAGATAGCTTAAACTCGCCCTGTGTCCAAAAATGGCGAGTTGTGCCGCTGAAGTACAGATGGGGAGATAATGAAGAATTGAGCTATCCCAGAAAAACAAGGCACTAACGGGAAAATAGTGAATAACTTACATAACATAACTGTAACAGCTTGAAATGCCTCGTATGGCTGCCCCTGAACACGACAACCGAAGAAAAGACGAAACTGCGAATTGAGTATATGTATCGATTTGAAAAACCACAGAATCGCGAGAAACAGAAATTACGTACAGAATTTTGATGGCTCCGCTCCCCAGCATTCATTCTGGGAAATATGCTATTTCCGCGCAGGCGTTTCTGCATTTGTTCCTATTCTGCTGTTTTCAAAGCGGTACATGGCGTCGCTTCCTTCTACACACAGTTTCGTCTCTTTTTGGAACTGTTCACATATGACCACGGCGTATAAGATCGCATGCAAGTACGTGACTGAACGAGTTCTTGTCGGTATCAGCTCTTTTTCATTATCTGCTCGCTGTCGGAGAGAGAAATTGGAAGTGGAACAACCGCACCACCGGAAAACTAGAAGTGGGCGTTGCGGTGGTCAGTGGGTGGCGCTTCTCTCATATGCTCAAGCTGAGGGTAGTACATCTCCTTTGGTTGTGAGAACTCCCCTGCACAAAGGAGGGGTCAGGAAATCAAATGAACGAGGAGCGCGCCTTTAATGGTTGATGTTGATGATGAGACTCATGACAAAAAGCGAGGAGAATTCTTGTAGTGTTGAGAATATCCCCTCGAGGTGAGAGGTATTGTATATGATTCTCTTATGGGAGGATGTTCCCTTTCGCATATATTATGGTGTGCAGATCCAGAGACGACGAATATACCACTATCGGCACGTGAAAGGGTTTGGAAAGTGGCCAGATGCTGGTGATGCAGGATGTCCACACCCAAAGAGTGAGGTCACTCCTCACTTCCCTTTTGCGAGCAGTAGAGATATACGATATAACGATACCAGAGATGACCGTGTTACGATAGGGGAAGGAACTGGTATCGGTGTCATATCAGCAATCGAGAACTGATTGGAAAAAGAGCGTGACCTGGAACGCCTTTAAAGCGCAATGAGATTTGAAAGTCCCACATAGTTTGTGTGTCCTGTCCGAAATACTATATGTAAAATCCCTCGAAGTGCATTGCGCAGGACTCCTACGCTACTTTAGCGAGCAGTTGTTTTTGGTAGTTGGCTGATGACTTCCCACCTCTGCCCCATTTGTGAAGAAAAGCGAAAAATTATTGTAGAATTGGTGTTTAGAGAACTTGGGAAGATGGTTGGTAGGATAGGGATGCTGGCTCGAACTCAGGCGTTTCACCCATCCCAGTGTTGAACCCTGACTTAGAGTGAGTCTTTCCCTATAACTCTACAACCTTTAGGCAAAATCGCCCGGCGCGATCGTAGTTTGAGGGTGTACGGCGGCTACATAGAAAAAGAAGGGGTAATCAGAATCACTTTATCGTCGAAGTGTGGTCCCTTGCGACAGCGTTCTTCTAAGTTTCGAGCGTTCGTCAGCGCCAGTGACAGGAAAATTATATATCGATCTAGCTAGTCCCAACGTCCGGTTGTGGAAAGCATGGAGAAGTAAGAGGGCAGCACACTGATGACAGATTATGGGGAAGTTTCAGG
>MU913801.1:0-13991 GCA_036418165.1 Cooperia oncophora | reverse complement strand
CCTTCAAACGGGTGATCTCGTGAAGGGACATAGCTTCAGCAGCCCTTTTTCAGTCTTTGTGTGCTCAGGATGGCTTCTACCTGTGGAGGAAGCCGCCCTGGTTGTGCTACATCCACACCCACTCGGACGCCCTCTCAGGAATAAACTCAGGACTTCATGTTCTGCAGTGGAGTGGGGTGCTATCTCGACATCGCTCAGCTTGCCTTGATATTAGTCATCGTCAATACTCAATACTGATGGAACTCTTCGCTTCAGGAAGCGATCCACATTGTTTGCGAGGGCGGAGACAGTAAACCATTTGTGATAAACCGTCTTCTTCACGACCTTGGAACGAGCAGATGAGAGAGGTACAGCACTCCTCCGTCTCCGCCCACACCATAAGCATGGACCATGCTTTAAACTATTTCACTTGATGACTGGTGTACTTTACTATGTAGCACAGCGGCAGCCAACCCTGGCTGGCTACCTGAAGTTACAAGAAACTAATGGGGCGGTTCAGAAGTTCGAAGCTGTCGTACATCGTGGAGTGGATGCCGCATACTTGGCATTTGCATCGGGACCAACTGTTTCGGCGTGAAAGTGCTACAACAAACCGGATTAAGTGGGCTAGAAAGCGCCATGCGCGTTGAGCCAGTTTGTGTGTATGGCTCAGATCTCCTATCATACTCAAAAACGGAGATATCAGGTGGATGATTGAACTTAATCGATAATTTTACAGTATCCATTGAAGATGAGAAGAGAGAGGCCCTGATCTGTTTCCGTGTGATGTTTCGTCGAGTTCCTCGATTTCTCAATAAGAAACTGTAAGTCCGTAAACTACCATGGATAACCTAGGATTGAAACTACGACTATGTTGTTATGTAGGTGATCTTTTCTAGCCGAAGTCTTGCCGTACCTGAGCTGTGTCAACTCAAAGAAGATCTTTCCGAAGTGCTTCTTTCGCTACTCTCGATGGAAATTCCTGCCGAGTTGAGCGATACTCTCGAGGACACTCGTAAGTGTCTTCAATCTGAAAAGGCAGAGGAAGCACTGGCTAGAGAAAGGGGCACCAATCCAAGCATCAGTGGTGGAAGTTGGTCCAACGCTCTAGTGCACCGGATGAGGTGGCCAAACACCTTTTCGCCAGTGCCGCTTCAATTGGCGGCCCACCTCCTTAGCCATAGCTCCCGCTGCGTTTACACATTCATGCACTCACTTGAGCAGTAAGCGGAAATAGCACAGGCAGCGGTTGGTCTTTCTCGAATTATCGTGCCAGACGTGCAAACCTCAACCGGATGCGCCCGTGCTCTGCTCCAGGTTCACCTTATTTCGCCTGAACAATTATGATCGCCGAGGGCATAGCCAGTGAAGTGGGCTAAGCAACCGTGAATTAGTTGTATAGCCCCTGAAACTAGGTCTACATAGTGATGGGGATGGGGGGGGGAGAGGAATAAGAGAAACATTGACGCTCATGTTCACACCTTCGCGCTCCAAACTTGACCATCTTTTTGCTTCCTCCCCCCTCCCCCCAGTCGGCGGTGTCGCAACTCGACTATTTCTGATAGACGACTTTGGCGGGGGGGTCCAATTTCGGAAAATGCTCCCCCAACTCAGAACGTGCCCTGTTAACAGGCAAAGGAGAGTTGAGGGGAGGGGGGGGGTGGCGGAACGTCACCAGACAACTGCTGAATTCAACTATCGAAAATAGTAGTCGTATGGTAGTTTTGCGGCGCCGCCAACTAGGCAGAAGGGTGTGCGAACGTTTTGGATAGCGCGCATGGCACAGGAATAAAACAACCATCAAACAAACATTTCTTGGGCCAGCACGCCCTCCCCGCCTTACGATGGAGATTCCCCAGCGTACCACGTGCTCTAGATGGTATAGCGGTTGAGGGGCCCTCTTACCGTGTCCCTAGTTTGGGGTCTGTTTTCCGATCACCTCTTGCTCGGGTTAAACAGGCTTCCCGTCCCTCCAAAGTCGCCCTATCCTCACTCGTTTGGAACGATACAAACGTACTTCCCCCCCCCAGTCATTGCTTAGGTCTTACTGCCTTGAGGCTCCTGTGATTCCCAAGTTGAAATCAAGTACGGATTGCAACTGTCTCGCATGACATTTCGCCGAAAAGACACGCGAATCCCTGTCACTGTTAGCTTGCATCCGGGCAGAAGAAAAACTGGGCCAGCAGGCAACGCTCCTTCTGAATGATGGACAGGAATCGCGATAACAGTTAATATAACCACTATTAAGCCATCGTCGTCGTCGAAATTTTCTGCTTACAGTTGTGCAACGAAGCAACCAAAAAGCGTCTTTTTAAGATAACACCTTGAGAGTGATAACGCTGCCGGGGTTTTATGACGCTTAAGCCTGACCCTGTAAGGAACGAATACTAACAGGTATTTTCTCAATTTCACACTTCAGTTATATTCTTGTAGCTCTCATCCTTCTAGATCATTCTTTGAGCCAGCAGACACACAGGGTTGTAGCTACTCTACTCTCACGTAGTACTCCGCTAGACTGGCGGTAACGGTTCGGGAAAACTATTTCATGCACGGTCGCTGTGGCGAAGCCTCTGAGCAGAGACAGATGAAGGACCGGTCTGCCTTATCCAAAGCATCTCCAGAGATGTAAAATAACATATGGCAAGCCAGGGAAATGGGCTTTTCCAAGGGAAGGGATATCGGTAGGTCAGCCATTAATAGTGCGTAAATGCTGGAATATGCAAGATCAGTGACAATAAAGCGCCATGAAGGCGAGAAAAACAGAGAATTGACGCGACCAGAGGGGTTAAGTCCGGGTTGTCCGTAGTCTGGGTGCAGGCGAGAACATCTGAGTTGCTGTGGCATGGCGAAATCTGGACTACAAATGGCGTCGCGCGCGCGGCGTTCGCAGAGCTTGATTAGACGCCAGGGCACATCGTTGTTGGGTATTCCCCAAGAGAGAGAAAAATTTGGTCGCTGGGGGAGGGAGGGGGTCGTATTTGGTCTGAAAAAATTTTTTTGGTAATTGATTTTTCTAGTTTCACAGACGTTGTTAAGGGGGAGGGAGCATTTGCTGGTTGTTGGGGAAGGGGAGGGGTAATCCCCTTCTGAGGTTGCTGACTTACCGTGCCGATATAGTAGTTCTTCCCGTTTTACGTGTTATTAATCCCTCCTCCTCTCTCCCCTTCGCTCGACTAAGTTTTGGATAGAAGTAGGAAAGCTCTTGGGAAATTCTGGAAAAAGTGGTAGGAAGTTCAAGTTGGGGAAATCTACAAAAGGTAGGTAGGATGAGCAGGGGGATGTAACAACTCCCCAAAGGGGGGGTCGTACGGACTCGACCAAAATCCCCAACAAATGATATGCCCTGTTTGATGCTATTGCTAAAGTGCTAATCGAGTCACCTGGCTGTTTCATCGCACGCCAATTCTTTCATCTGGTCGCAACTCGAACCTGCTGATCTCCTTGGACTAGACTGTTGCAGAATTGTATCATCACTGATCCTCTCTTATCCCCCCCCCCCCAGCGAGTTCTTGGTAACCCACTCACACACTTGTAAGGATTCCATGTGACGTACTATATTTCAGCTGGTGTTTGCGGTTTTCCTACCTTGTGATGAACACGCTCGATAACTACGTGTAACAGCAGTAACCAGAATATGATCTCGATTCTTAAGTATCGCTGCGATTGATTGTTTTAAGACTTTCTCGATCGATAATAAATGAACATTATTGATTTTATAGTGAAGCTAGCCATAGAGGCAGAGCACACTATCGTTGTAAAAAGTTTTTGCAAAAAAAGTGCCCTCCTCCCTTTCGAATTTCTTCCTCTGGTACGGCGGCTCCTTTCTGAACCCCCGAATCTCCCAAATTTACGCGTGTAAAGGGGGACAGTACGGGGGACAGGGGATTATATAGCGGCGTGAAGGGGGAGAGTCAGTGATCATAGAAAAAGATAGCACCGTTTGATCGAAAAGGGGGGGGGGGGAATCAATGATCAGGAAAAATTGGGCGCCATTCAACCGTGGCCAGGGAGGCGTTATGTATACACTTTCGCTAGTTCCTTTTATTTGTTAGTGTTGATGTCAACTAGCGAGTCCGTAGTGAGACTCATAAACCATAGTGAACTGCGACTCCACGCAAGCGAACCTTTTTGGAAGTAGGCATCTGCAGATCTTTACAAGGGCCTGTAAATGCCTCGCTGAGTACCATTTAGTGCCCTCAACTAGCGGAACTGCTCCAAAATTTTTCTCATGGCTAATTTCGGCCACCCTTCTCCAGCGCAAAAACTTGACGGTCAAGCAAATCCGCTTTTGATGGCCGAGATGCCTCGATTCGACAGGCTCTGGGCGTTCACATCAGACGCTGGCCTCGATCCTTGTGCTTCAAAGCCCGCCCAGTTTCCTTTAACCGTGTCTCTCCATGGTGAAGACGTACTTTCGCTGCTTTGATAAAATCATCAACTGGCACTTCCTATCCGTCAAAAGGTTTGTGGCACGACATGGTTTTCGGATCTCCTAGCCAGCGTTCTCTTACTGTAGTGTGGAAAGTGACTGGGTGAGTTGTTTCGATGAAAAGTTTCGACCTGCAGGCCTCGAAGAAGGCAATGTTCGCCGAAACATCACAAGAAATCATCTGTAGCATTCTCGGAAAGGCTAAGGATACATATTGAATTGTTATGTCACTGTTCGGATTGGCAGGGGCATTTTACGCAATCACTAGTTTGTTCTGAGAGTCCATGTAATTAAATGTCTTTTGGTGACATCTGTCAACTCTTACAAGGCCGCGACATGGTACAAGTGAGGTTTTTCGGTTAGAGGACTTCATGTTTTCACAAGATGGCACGTGCAGCTCAAGCCTGCCCTCACCAAGTCGAACTGCGCCGAAATTCTCGTTCTCACGATTCCATTTGATCAGTCAAATCAACTGGCAAACCCGAGCCATTTCATTGCAATCTACCCAACCTATGTGTAGCGACTGCCATATTCTAGTGGGTGATTGAGGTCTCTAGCTCAGCAAAAGCGTTGGTCGCGTGCGCGACATTCGCACCACCACGCAGGTGATTTGACTAGAATGTTCGGTCATTATCTAGTAAAGGCAGTGTGCTGAATTCTGCTACAGTATCGCAATATGCCAGTGAATGGGTCCCACGCTGAGACACATCCTTGACAGCTCCCATCAAGGTATCGTACGCAGGGCACATCGTTGTTGGGGAATCCTTGCAGGGGGGGGGGTCGTACTTAGCCCCAGGAGAGGAGGGGGTAGTATTTGCGCTTAGGAAAACTTATTTTGAGTTGATTCATCTCGCTTCACGGTGATGGGGGACAAAGGGCCGGAGGGAGGGGTCGTACCAACCCTCGGAAAAAAAGGGGGGGGGTCGTCGGACTCGACTGTGTCCCCAACCAATGATGTGCCCGGGGGGGGGGCTCCCACTTCTCTGTGAGAGGAACTTCCTAGAACGAGAAAACAGAATTTCCTTGTTATACAGTAGCTGACTTTACGCGGGACTTACAGGAAAAGCTGGAATTTTTTCCTGGAAACTGGAAAAAGGTAAAGTTTGAAACACACCTGGTCAGGGGATTGCACGGCCGTATTGACACAACCATTTCACTTATCCTATGCTGTGCTCTGCGTGGAAAGTGCCCCCCCCCCCGGTCACAACAACCGCTTTCCATGTAGTTTATTTTGTTCGTCGCTCTTGACGACTTCAACCGATTACTATGAACTGCACACAATTTACAAGAGATGATCTTGATTCTTTATTACTCTTGGGATTGATTGTTGTGCTTACTAATTCTTTCGATCAATAACAAATAAACCATTATTAACCTTATAATAGTGCTAACATTAGAGTGTGTGAGAATAAGTCCGTTACTGAGGATCTAACATTGGAAAGAATCACGATCGAAGAATTCAGGCGATTGTAGGAAAAAAGACCTTTGTCATCTCACTTTAGATGTTAAAAAATTGGAGATGGGCCAAAAAATCTACAATCTCAGTGGATGTCATTTTAAAAGAACAACTTATCAACACGACCATTCTGAGGTCATGCTGAATGTGATGTCAGATGGAAAAATACAGTACATGACTAGCATATACTATAAGGAGACTCGATGTGGTGAACAAACACATGTGATGTGGTCATGACTAACATATATAAGGCTAAACAACGGACTCGGCACGTTGTCGCGACGACAATCACACTATACCCGATTCAACTACGGATACGGTATCGTGAGTTACTTACTCTATACGACATGACCGAGTTCAAAACGAGGATAGTGTACCCAAAGACAACGAGCAGCCTGTAGCCCGACAGGCATACCTGCAAAGGAAAAATGTGCGGACATTCCAGCCGTGGATGGTGGTTAGCTCGCCCAATATCCTGCCCTGCTCGACCCTGTCCCACCTTGATGCGAGTGAATCTGCCAGTTTTCTGAGAAATTCACTGTCGAAGCAAGACAGAATATGGGGAAGCAAGGCAGGTTACCGGACGAGCTAGCCACAATTTGAGGCCAAAAACTTTGCCCAACTTTTTCCTTTACAGACATCCATATCTAGCCTTCAGACTGCCATTTTCTCCGAGTATCACAATAATGGGACCTTCTGTTTTGGAAAAGGAACGAGAACAAAGTATTATAAAAGGACCCGTGGTACTGGTACGCCTCCGAGATCATGGAGACGATACCGAACCGTGTGCGAGCCGACAAAATTTAGAAACAAAAATAAATGAGAAAAATACACTAGCGGGAGATGTGTACCACATATCACTATGTACAAGACCATTTAAGAGGGAGATTTCAAAAGGAAAAGCAAAAGTATAGCTTGAATAGATTGGTGGGAAACGCCAAGACATCCGTTTGTCACTGGTTACCGAGGGTTCAAACCGGCGCCAACCGCCGAGTAGAGCCATTCATAAGGGCCTGGTGAAAACGTAGTCTTGGAGTTCAGATAGAAGTCTATCAGACCAAATATGGGGCACACAACAACACACGCAGTATCAGCATCTTCGAGCGTGCTTCTTGTCCTCACATGTCCACCTCGTAGAGGGAAACATGGATTCCAAATCGCAAGTGCATACACGTCACTCGGACTCAGGTCGTCGGCGGCACTACGACGTCGAGATGAAGCTACTTAAGGGCTAATCCAAAAAAAAACTGAACAACATCTTGACGTCGTTTACATAGTAGGTAGAGCAGCGGTGCCTTATAACCGACTCATTGGGCGAGTCCCGAAAGATATATACAACTGCCTTAGAGCAACACCTGAATTAAACACGGAAAAAAACGTGTGTGTACATATGGGAGAAGGAAATAATCATCAGAGAGACCCGACTGCTTCACAGGAGTCGTACAATGCATGAATAAGAGAAAGCAAAAGGAGGTTGTAATTGATGACGAGCAGAGCACCCACCAAAGCGAATGCCACTCACTCGTCCTAGAGAGCATCTTGCCGAATGATTCACAGAAACAAAAATTAATGAAATCGACGTCAGGACACTCGCTATTAGACCCGAAGTATGAGAGAACCGACCTTACGTGAAGGGGAGGCCAATGAACCGTACGGAACAGCGACAATCCCATTCATGAAAGGAGGGCTTGGCAATTTGAAGGTGGGCAGGCGAAAAAATTTGCCATGCACAAACACCTTCGTTATGCACAGAATCACATACAACGTTATATGAACAACGGCAAAAAATGAAGAAAAACAAAACAGTTACAAAACAATTACGTCGAAAAATAAACTGCTCTAACGGTCTGCTGTGCCGTGCATTAAGTGCAACGGACAAGACATATAGATTCAATAAACGGATAAGAGAGAAGAGAAAATACACTACGGTTAAGGTTATACTGAAGAATACTGTGGATTGATAATATGGAAAATTACATAATAGCGGCCGCTAAGCGGCACAAGGAAACGTGATTGCGAAAATATTGGTATTGTACGGAGAATAGGGGTAGTGCAGGAGGAGGTGGCCATGCCACACAATCCTCAGGAATGCCTGAAAAACACATTTTAAGCGAACTGATCATACTGTTTTCTAAAACCTATGTTTTGTAATTAACCAATAGGCCACTCAGAGCTGTTACAGTCTTCGCCTCGAGTCACCCGTCCCTGCAGCAGAGTAGCGCGCTCTAGTGGCGCGGCGGCACGCAGAGCACGCCCCATAAAAAATGCTGTTGTCGTTCGCTCTCATTGCAAATGCTGGTCTCAGCACACCCAGTTTATAACGTCGATATGCAAAAATCTCTGCAATTCTGCAGTGCTGCGACAGCAAAAACAACTGATACGGTACAGTAGAATCCCGTTTTCGGACTATGCACAAATAGTGTAGAACATTCCTATCTCAATGCTTTCGTGGGAGTTAACTGCATTTCATAAGCGAATCGTTACGCTCGAATCCATCGGACGCAAAAATCCATGCCATAAGGGAGATACAAGTTTGCGGACGATGTTTTCGGTTAGTGCCGTCTGAGGTGAGGTTCGCCTTCGTAACTCGGCACTAACATAGCTGGGCTGAGATGCAAGCAGGACTATAGCAGTCAGCGTTTTTCTGAGGCTGAGTCACGGGGAGGGAAGATTTTACCCTAGGTAGGAAGACGCAGAGCCGTCCCAGTCGCGCTGCCTGCTCCCTCCCTCCAGGTACATAGCATTTGGGCGCTACTCTTCACGGTAGGAAAAGTTGAACCTGAATCTTGAAAAGGTATAGAGACTTTGGTGAAGAGCACAGAACAGCAGTCAATTCTGCCACGGCGTGAACCCTCTCCAGTAAAGAAGCGCTAGAAGGGCTCCTCCTATCGTGAACCGTAACTAGGGCGAGCACGCAGCGCTGCGAATAAGACAGGTTATCTTCGTCTTCATACCCAGAGTGGGATCATCCCTCCCGTAACAGCCTCAGAAAAACGCTGACTACTACTGCCCTGCTTGCAACTCACCCCAGTTACGTTAGCGCCAAGTTGCAGAAAGACCCAGACGACGCTGTTCACCGGAAACCAATCCACAAAATTCCCTATCTTTTCAGCTTTTAATTGATTTGATGAACTTGATTGCCTATCACGAATAGCTCGATGAAATGCAGTCAACTCTCGCGGAAATCAGTAAGACACGAGCGTTTTACACTAGCTGTGCATCGTCCAAAAACGGGATTCTACAGTATCCTATCAGTTGTTTTTGCCATTGCAATGCTGCAGAACGTTGCAGAGTTCGTTGACTTGCGACGGTGTAAAACTGTAGCAGTGAGCCTCGCAAGTGGGAGCAAAAAAAATTCCTGGTGCTATTGCAGTTTCTGGCAGCAATTATTGCTCGGACGATATCATGTTCGGAACTGCCATGTGACATCGCATTGAAGACAATTGTAATTTGCCGCGTCTGTCGCGCGTGGCGTCCACCCAAGTTGCATATCGATTGGAGCACCGGATTTCATGTACACTACGGCATTTCGGATGCCGTAGTGTACATTTGTAGGTATTTTCGGTTACACAATGTGTACTGTCGCCATTTGTGACCCAGGAACATGATCATTTGCTCGTGTGACGTTGCACGCGACACCCACCTGCGTGGCGAATTACGATAGTCCTGTCACATACCCACATGTGATCCCCTCCCCAACGGCCAAACTACGACCCGCTTCGTTTGTAGCAACGGGTACTGTGCCCTGATAGGAGGAACGAGAAAAAATCCATTTCCATAGGAAGGAATGGCAGTCCATATATGTCACATCCTCGTCCTATTTTATAAAGTGGCTCATTTTTGTCAAGCGCCATTTTCAAACAATCAACATTTACGTTTTCACACCTTATGATGCAGCTACAGCAGCAATGAGACGGAGAGGATGCACACGCATGCCAGATGGCGGACGTAGAGAGGATTTTTTCGGTGTCGTTGGAATAATTGACACCTCTCCAACATCACTCAATGATGGTGCACTCGAACAAACTGAACTCGTCTCCATGTCACTTGGAAGTCCTATCGAACCACTGCTCATCGAGCTAGTGTCCGAATTCGCAGTGTATGCCTGCAGAAAGAAAACGATAGCGTGTTACTCGTAGTGGCAGATAAGGGAAAACTTACTTCACAAATCCATTCCGTTGGTGGTAGAGGGATGGAGCGAGCTGTCGGTGAATCACTGAATTTCGAACCAGCATAGCATGGGCTTCCGCTAGTCTTTGGGGTATATGAAACCGGACGACGAGCAGGACGCCGGGAACCCTGCAAGAAGATTTTAAGCAGAACCTCATAACACTTAGTTATCGGAGCAAAATAACAACAGTGACGTTCAGCATACCTCTTGCCGACTTCGAGGAGTTGGTGGAGCAGATACAGAACCAGACGTTCCAAATAGAGCTGCTGGCTGCTGTTGATGATGGCGATTCGAACGAGGCACAGTTGTACACGAAATATTTTCATTGTAGCTTGTAAAGAGTTTGAACGCGGATTAAAATACGGTATTTGCTGGAGATGATTTGAGGAGGCGCAGCGTCCACAAAACTCTATTACCTAGAAATACAACAAAAATTAGAGGCTGTACACGAGCTTGCATTAGGAAAAGATTTTTCGGTGCTTTACTAACCCTTTACCTGATGAGAATCCTTCGTTCAGTGAGAGTACGAGACACTGAGTTACACTCAAATGTCATAAAGTGTTCTCCCTGAAAGTAGAATTTGTGACCCTTTCGTTACATATGAAACCAAGAAACGTTCAAAAAAGAAAGAGATAAATACCTGACTAACTGGAGAACGAACGTGGTACGTATCACTTTCTTCACCAGATGGAAACGCTTCCCTTTCAAAGCCCCCCTTAGCCAAACGCAGGCGGATGGTTCAGCCACACACAGACGCTTGAACGCGCTATAACTGAAACTGATCGGTGTATCAACATGTTTACGTCCAATCATTCCATAACCAATGATACAGCTTCACGAACAGCAACAAAAAAAATAGGAAACCAGGTAGCGGAATGAATAATTTTACACATTAAGTGTGAATAGTGATGAAAAGCATGAAAAATGGAGCTTCATGAAAAAGCGAATGGTTGGTAATCATAAGGATCAGGTTGACTATTCCGTTGTGACAGAGACAAATATCAAACAATCAAGTCAAGAACTGGCGCTCCATAGTTGGTGAAAGGGGGGGGGGAAGCTAGGCACCGCTGTTGTGCCCCTTCCTGAAACAAAGCTTAGGCTCAACCGTCATCTTCATAAGAATATCCCTCGGCAATCCTGGTCGCTTGGAGTTTTCCATGCACCGATATAAGATTTTCTGGCGTTGAGGTAATTGGAAGAGCTTGGGTGCGTCTCTGTGCCTTTGGCCCTAAGTGCGTTCATATTACGCAACTGCGTACTCAGTACTCTGACGGGTAAGAACACAAGACGAGCCCCGTCATCCAAGTACTTCAGCTCGAGAATTATATTCCATGTGCATGGCAAACACCTGGCCAACGTGTGAATGCACTGGAAATCCTCTCACGGAACTACCAAGATGCGATTGTAGGAGAGGTGCGCAATCTAACAGATTACTCTTAGAAGATGCTCCAATGCGGGTAAACCAACAAAATTCTTGAATCGACTCTTCTCATTTCGCAAAAATGATGTTATCACCGTGGAGCATTTCCCTTCTAAGGCTTACGCAGATATTTGTATGGCACAGGACTGCAGTCCCCTACCACACCAACGCCACGTTAAATACTGTCGTCCGAAAGAAAAACTGTTGTGATGTGCAAAAGTAAATAGTTACCGCTACGCTAGTCTCGGTTTACTCAGAGTGCCGAAGCGTAAAACTGGTGGCCCCTACGCACAATTTCGGGGTTACGCGTCACAAAAGGGGCCCGCTGTGGTTCACTTGCGAGGAGGGATATTTCAGCACGCATAGGTCTCAGAAGGGTGAACAGGCACGCAAACTGCGTGTTAACGGACAATGAGGGCACGCTTCACGGAAATCTTTCGCATCAACGCAAGGTACAAATTCTACACGAAATGTACGAGAGGGAACTGGATGGTGAGAAAAGCGTTCGTTTCTGAAGATTGATCGAAAGAAGCGAAAGCAGACCCGTGGACGTGTGCGACGAGACAAGACCACACAAAGAGACGGATTCATCAAAAAACGAGCTCGTGTTTGCATTTTGGGGGCGGGGCATACGGACGACTCGTACGCGTAGAACAAAAAAGGACCCTATTGCTTTGAACACTTGTTATTCAAGCAACCGTACCCCTTTTGACTTAGATGTACAAGTTGTCCTTATGCCACACCCTCTAGATGCAATCACGAGCTCGTTCATTATGAGCCCTTCCTACATTTGGGCAGTAAAATGTCCTTTCAGAATCGAAAGATGTCATTTTTGGAACGAACAAGAACAGCCCAGTGAGCAGCACCCCAGAGTACGGTAAACTCCTACATACACGTTTGGACTTCCCACATTAGCCCTGAGCTAGTTTGTCACATTAGATTTCATACCACATTAGCGCAGGACTTCATTATCTGAATGTCAGATCACGCAAAGTGTAAACGTGCTTTTGCACCTTATTATTCCAAAGGTTCAATTAGATGGTGGGGGTCATATAGGGGTTCAGAAGAGACAAAGAGAAACAACGGTTCCCTGAGCAAATGAAATCAAACAGTGTAGTACGCAACCGTCCAACAATTTAATAATTCATTAATTTGATTTCAATACCATGCATCCAAATTTATGTCGGATTTTTATTGAAATATTCCATCTGGGAGGCGGAGGGGTGTAGACAAGTGGCGCGGCTTGACCATTTGCGTAAGCGTAAGGTTCGAATCCGGGTCGGCTCCCGCCTCAGCAGGCACCAGATTCGTCTGGGAGGATAAAACACTGACTTGTACATCGGCTGGCCACCGCAAGTCATTGTATAGGCCACATCGCATTCAATAAGCCACTACGATTCTGAATGGAAGTAGAATGCGTGCCGCATCCCACAAGGGATTGATCAACGGCGAAGACTTTAGACTTTTATTCCATCTAGAGTATATTTTCCCGAAACTTGCCTTGATGAGCAGTTGGGGATTCCTAACGGGAATCTCGACCCGCTTGACATGAAACGCCCGACGGTGCCGGTGCCAAACGTTTCCACATTGAACGTGAGGTTCTTTTTCAAGAACTCAAAGGGCTCCTAATGGCAAGATTTCAGAGAATTTGGAAATTCGATTGGGCCAGGTGCCAGCGTTTTCGCAGCGCAGCTTTTCAGGAGCTTAACCAGCCCCTGAAAACGATGTGCCAAATCCTTTCAGGGACAGACAAGACCTATGAAGAATAGGGCTTTAGGTGGTTGCGTCAAACCTTAAATTCTTCGAAGATGTTTCCAAAAAATGCACTGGTAGGCTCACAAGAGGTGCACTACCCACAGAAGGAGAGGGCGTGGCCGCATTCTTCATTTAAACATAGCAATGGCCGCGCTCTCTATGGGATACTGCTTTTTTCAGCTATGGTAATGTTTTTGTTCAGCAAACAGGAGCACCAGTTGTCTCGGATAGAAATATCCCTCGGAACACGTATTCAATTCCATGTTCCAATGAAGCGCGTAGCCACTCCCTCTCCATCCATCCCCGGGAAATGAAGTGCATGTCAAGCAATTTCATACAAAACCGCGCATAGCAAGTTGAATTGCGAACGAAGAAAGCGCTGATCGGAGGTGCTTCCCTCCCCAACCCATTGTGCTCGAACAGACATACTTGACAGACCGCAGGTCGCGGAACAAAGACTTTTCTACGCAGATGCGTACGAGCGTCTTTGAACGACGACAATGGAGGAAAACCTTGGCCCAAATTGGTTTTTTTTTACATGGTTCAGCAACACAGATGCATAAGGAATCCATCATTTCTACAAGGTTTCACTGCGCACTGGGGAACAAAACCAGTCCAACCGCTGTACCTACGGGGGAAAACCGGAATAATGTTGGCAACGAGGCTGCACCAATTTAGTCACGGCGGGCTGAAAAGTTTCCCCAACATGACTTACGCTGGAACTGTGTCAGGTGAAGTCACAGCGATATGCCCGTATATCAGTCCAAAAGCACTACTTCTT
>MU913800.1:9016-20300 GCA_036418165.1 Cooperia oncophora | reverse complement strand
CCTCAGACGTCTATGAAATGGATTCTTTTAATCTGGTAAAAAAGAGAACCCCTGGGGGTATGGGTTTATTGAACCTTCAAGGAAAATCGGAGCGCCACCGAGTAGTTTCCAGCCAATAGAAATTCACTTTTCACCACGGTTTCCACTGCGATTCTTCACTTTTTCCTATCTGGGGAAGCATTTTGAATCAGATACCCAGTTCCTAGCGATTCAAGGAATCGCGGAATGATAATCGTAATTGTGAAATACGTTTTTTTTTTTTTTTCTTGATAGGATGGTAGATGGTGGGTCCGACTCCGCCCACATGACCACTGTGGATTACGTCTTCAATCAAATCGAAAAATTTGCCAGAGAGCGGTTAGCTTTGAAACAACTATTCAGGATACGTTGTGTGGTTCAACTCCACCGACGGCGAGAAAGAGTACACGTTGGCATCTCCCCACGAGAAGCACATCGTTATGGGTCTTGAGCCGGATACGACCTATGCATTTCGGTAGGCACTATTTTTTCCTACTTAGTGTTGCAACTTTACTTTATGAACCTTCTTCGGCAAAAATTAGAAAAGGGGTTGTATATCCAGGCGCCCTCTCCTCACTTCATTTTCAGAGTCGCAGCGATCTCAGCTCGAGGGCAGGGCGAATTTTGTGAGCCCGTTGTGATCAGGACCTTGCAATCGAGTAAGTTCAACGCAGTTTTTCTACTTGCAGAGCACACCATCACGTTGTGTGAGATTTGGCCTGTGTCTTTACGACCCTGCCAAACTAGATTCCAGTCAGTTCGCGCCCCCCCCCCCACTTTACAACCACTTTACCAACTTTTCTGAAAAATTCGAAAGGCTGGAGTTGAGTAAAGTGAGAAGTAGGCATACAACTCCGATTAACTAACAGAACAGTTATGTGTGCTGCCAACTAAGGATGGGGAGGATTAGACCCCTCTTCGACGGCCAATCATGACCCCCGCCCTCCCCCCCCTTGGGTTTTGCACAACGGATGATGTGCCCTGCCTGCATGAGTTTTTGTACAGTACTTGTGTTCGTGATGTACTCATTGTGCAGCGCCTACCGGACCCCCACGCCTTCTGAACGTCACCGCTATCTCGTCTACGGCTCTGCATGTGCTGTGGGCTGCTCCGAATGCTAGCGAGGGCCCTGTGGTTCAGTATCGTGTACGGTACCGTGTTGTGACCACCGAGAATGCCACATCGTCGGGTGAGAGCACGAGCTATGAGGAAATCGTCGACGATGAGATTCTTGCCACGAAGGCACCCATTTGGCACAGCATTCTGTGGAACGCAAGTGATGTGGTGGTGAATGTGACTGGCTTACAACCGTTCACCGTCTATGAGGTCACCGTCGCAGCTGCCACTGTAAATGGCTTTGGACCGGAGAGTAGCCCGCTACGACGACGGACTCATGAAGATGGTGAGAATCTTGGTTTGGTCGATATTTTCTTAAAGTTGATGTTTTCAGCAGACAATGAAGATTCTCTCCCTGGTAAGTTGGTGTTGTACAGTAGTGTACTGTGATTTCCATAGCTAAGAATTGTAAGGCTGACGAGCAAGCCCTACAGTCTTCCACGCTGATTTTCATGAGCACAGCCCGGATAAGTTCCCCTTCCTTATCGAAGAGTCCCTCGTCCTAAGATGACAAAGGCGAGAAACACATCAACAAGGAAGACGCAGCGCCTAAGTTTTTCCGCCCATACGATCAGCGTGGAATGAGTCTCACAAGTCAAGAACAGATGATCACAGATCCACCATACCCCGCAAGAACATTAAATAAAAAGGATATTCGAAAGGAAACGGATCAATAAGTTAGATAAGTTTGCGTGTGGTTTACAAGTTGATTTTCAGCAGTAACTGAGAGGTAAGGACTCAAAATAGCCTCACATGAGACTAGATAAAGCCACCATTTCGTACATAGTTGGCAAGTAGCCTGCGTTTTATGACTTATGGGCACGCGATAGTCGTAGTTCGTTCGCAGTAATGCGTAGCGTTAGCTCTAGCTTAGCGCAGCGTAGCGTAGCGCTTCCAGCGTACGCCAGCGGCAGTGCCGAAGAGAGGATGCATATCGATCTAGCTTCACCAGCGTCACCAGCGGCACGCTAGCGTACGCTAGCGGCACGCTAGCGTACGCCAGCGTTTCTCCAGCGTTTCACCAGCGTTTTGCTAGCGTTGCAGCGCAGGGGATAGAGGACTATGTGGCAGCAGAGACGGGAATCGACGCGTCATTGTAGAGACTATGGGGCCGTCGAAGACGCAGAAGCGATGTGCATTGTAGAGACTATGGGGCCGTCGAAGACGCAGAAGCGATGTGCATTGTAGAGACTAAGGGCCGTCGGAGACTGTCAGAACGCGACCCACCGTCTGTGCATTGTAGAGACTAAGGGCGAGTGAGAGACGCGCAATCGATGTGTTTTGTACCCTCCAGCTCTCCCATAGTCTCTACTCCCCTGCCGCTGCAAACGCTAGCAAAACGCTGGTGAAACGCTGGAGAAACGCTGGCGTACGCTAGCGTGCCGCTAGCGTACGCCAGCGTGCCGCTGGTGACGCTGGTGAAGCTAGATCGATATGCATCCTCTCTTCGGCACTGCCGCTGGCGCGTACGCTGGAAGCGCTACCTACGCCTTACGCTACGCTGCCCGCAAAGATATAAACGCAGCCTAAAGCAGCGATCGGATCCCTTTCCTTCGGGAAAGAGTTACTAAAGAGTTGTCTTCCTAGACCCCTGGAAGGTATGAGAAAATGCAGAGGCAGCACAGCAAACTTTCCGAAAAAAAAAGAAATTCTCAGAGAACGGAGATGACCTGCCACACGACTACGAATTATGCTAATGCTTTAGGCACATTACGATCTTTGAGGGGAGCATCTTCGAGCTTGCCTTTATTTACTTTTGTATGCTAGTGGCCATGCTAATTCCCGACAATGCCTGTTCAGAAACGAGCTTTGCCAACAGATGAACAGCAGCTCGTGTTGCTGATTGTTTGAGTCATGGATTAGCCGTGATCTTGGCTCTAATCATTCAATAACCAGCTCGAACTGTCGGCCACCCAGCCGTCGTTGTACCGTAACCGAGCCCCGCTTCAGTGATAACTCGTCCCAAAAGCTTAGCGTTAAGCACTGATCGGCTTAGACTTCGATAATCCCCACCTTACCTCTCGGAAACTCACTTGCAACACAGCATTAGCAGAACCCAATGTCTAAGACCAATTCAGGTCTGCAAGTATCTAAATCCAGCCTCGCTCTTGATCTTCGAATAAGATGTGGCATATTTCACTGGTGTCCCAGCTAGATTTCTTGAGCGTCGTAATCCACTTTGTCATCTCTCTGAGCCGACGGGACAGTTGTCAGGACCTTAGAATAGCCCATCAGCGGCGCTTTGGCAGCCCCCCTGTTCCCAGACTGTTTTGCCGACGACAAGTCGCTTCGGTTCACGCGCTCTATCGCCTCGCATCACATGCAGTTGGAAGCTACTGACGCAATCGAATCGAAGGCCGCGACCTGACAGCGCTGCCCGTCGTCACTGAAGTCCTGATACGCCAGCCCTCTACTGCCAGTTGTTCTTCCTACCTGAAAAAGATTCCTGCCACTACTGTAGAAATGTCACGGGCGAATAAAAATAATAAAATTTCCCCCCCCTCCGGATTGCTGGACCATGCAACCGTAAATCAAACGCAGATCTGCGCCTCTCCCTCCCCCACCCCCTTGAAGATCTTCCCAAAACATCTGTGTGGCTGATCTTGAAACACGGGAAGTCATTCGCCGCGTGAAAAAATTATATTTCTGGCCAAGTGCCGACTCTTCCTATCCACCAACCAGACCACTCTACCCCGTTAGTAATTATCCTGACGATGCGCACGTGGAAGAAGTTCCTGCATTGACGTTCGTGAACGGAAACTTGGCTGGGTTCTTGTGAAATGGGAAACAATCCAGCCCTTATCGTTTTATTCTTTAACATCAAAAACTTCAATGTACTTCCTCCCATATCACAGACATCATGGAAGGCTTTTTTTCAATTTTTGTTGCTCCCATGAATGTGGACCACTTTTGCCTTTTCTTGTAAAGAGTACCTAAAGAGACATTGCGAGTCCCGTGCTTTGTGAGAAGAAGCCAACTCTATTCTATAGCAAACAATCAATGCCTTCCCTCCAGTTCTTCTGTTGTTACGCACTAGCTCACCGATGGAGCAGCTAAACAAGCAGATTTCGGTATTTTTTCCACTACATATCCTTCACGCGAACAGGCCGTTCACAGCTAATAAAACGCCTCGCTGCTGGGCTCTGTTGGCTCTCTTTAGCTGAAAATTTCACTTTTCCATCTGGATCGCGGCATTGCGTGATATTCTGGTGGAATTATGTCACGGGAAAGACAGCTTTCCAGATTCTACTCAGTCGTCTGCCCTCTCTGCGGTTGTCTAAGCAGTACCCCTCCCGGCTTGCAGGTTCAGTTAACCTCGCTACGACCTGTCTATCATCCAAACCCCTTGATTATACTCCGCATGACTCGTTTGATACTCTTTAAAGCTCGCCTACCGGCGACTCTAACATTTGGAGGTTATGGCCTTAGTTTACCGCGGAATATGCCTGTAACGTTTTCCCTGTGTTCATAGAATGAGTCTTCGGAGGAAGTTAGTTCCGTGGAGAGTTCGCGACCCCTCAGACAAATGTTAGAATGATAGTAAGACCTCACTGCAAGTCGGGGATCGGCCTGCTTGACTTTATTGTCGGACTGGATAATATCCAGTTGCATTCCAAAAGATGCTCTCGAATGACCTTTTGATTTGACTCCATGTAAATTTTGAAGTTTTTTTCATAAGATCGTCTTAGGCGGTGAACTCCTTGACAAGTTTCGGGTTTCGCGATTGCTATCCAAAAAATTGGGGACAATCTCATCTCGAGGAGGTCAAATCAACATGCACTCTCACTCCAATAATCCTCTCACAAACCTCTCCTCCTTTTTATCTTCTTGTACTTTAGACAGGCACAGCGTTGGTGCAATGAACCATAAGCGCCATACCGATTGCCAGGGATCGCGAGGCCGCTTCTATGAGTTTGCCGTGCTTAACGCTATCAACTCCGTTCGCATTTCCAATTGCATTTCTCTGTCGCTTAACACGGTTCGTCACCGAGCCAGCGATATACAGACCAGTGGCGTTGTCTCCTAGAAAAGGCCCGCGTGGCTAAGGACGAATTTCTGGTCTGCCTGGGCGAATTTCGACCTTGAGCATGGCGAATTGAATGACGACCACATGCCGTACGAATGTCGTGCGCACTTCGCTGGCCGAATCTGCGATTCAGAAATCAGTGCATACATGGGCGCATCTAGACAAGCACCTCCGCGGCTACTTGACACGCGCGTTCTCCTTTTCATTTATCTGGTTTCTTGCGGACCGTTTTCCTTAGAGTAGCGAAACAAAGCTATGAAGCACCCATGCATGTGAACCTTCGCAGTTGTAGTGTTTGCTCAAATCGCCCAGTAAATTCCTCCCATTTTCTTACTCGTCACCCCTTACGACGACGGAATCAGCCTAAATCGCGATCATCTCTGAATTCCGGGATAACATGGGATGCAAGTAAAGCACTCCACAAATCCATATCTGTTTAAAGCTCAACCCCGCCTTCTCGGTTTTATTCTCCACTTGTGCTCTGTTAGGAGAACTCACGACATAGAGACGCTTCCGTATAAACAAACTTCGAGCTACGTGGTTTACCAGAGTCTTGGACACAGTGACGAGCGAGCAGATCAGCTTTGCCCCAGCTGAGCTCTATCTCCTACTGGTAGGCAACTGCGGTTTTCCTTAGAGTACGAAAATGCTTCCTGACTTTTTCATGGAAATTTAATACGTAGCAGGTCTGGAGTGTCGGTGAAGGCGATGAAAGAAATATTGGCGCTGTTCAGCTCAAAGGGGATCAGGAAGAGCCTTTTTGCTGGATCATTTTACCTAACAGGTCTAATTATTGGTAGTACTCGTGAACTCGTGTGAAGCCGCGAAATGATACAAGTATGTCACTTTGGTTACAGAATTTACAGGTTTTCACAAGGCGACCTGCATAAACACCGCTGGGTTCCGTCTCCCCCCCCCACTCCCTCCATCGAGCCAATTTCTTCTTCTTCTTCCTAGCGTTCTTGTCCAACTGTTGTCGGGACGCTTCTTTGACCAACGCTTTCCAGCGGTCCCTGTAAATAGCCTCGGCTGCGGACAGGCCAGCAGCAGTTATGTCCAGGTTATCTTTGCACCTGCATTCCAGGCCGGCCTTTCGACGTTTACCGGCAAAAATGTTCTTATCAGCGGACTTCGATACAGCATCAGGAGGTCTTCGTTGAACGTGACCATACCAGCGGAGACGAGCTGCGGCAAGGGAGTTGGCAATCGGCTGGACCTTCATGTTGTCTCAGACTGTTTCATTTCGGATTCGGTCGAGTCGTGTATGTTCCAGGAACATTCTGATCTCCATAATTCCTCCATCAAGCCAACGGCCTCTAAATATTAAGTGCTTGGCGGCGACCATCTCCTCTGAGATGTGCTTCGATCTCGATTTTTTCTCGAAAGTATTCGAGACAATTTCAGTCCGTATTCCCCTGTTCAATGAGTTCACATCTCTTTGTCAGCTTTTGCATTGCAAACTTCAGAGGTGAGCATCGTCAGCCGGGAGTGTTGATCCCCTTCATCTGCATACGAATGAGTTTGGATTTTTTCATTTGAAAAAAATTTTATTGGAATTTGGAATACGGACCACGCTTTCTGTTCGAGTCGTATCCCGCGATCGGCTCAAAAGATCCATGGCCAAACCGGTGGCCGTTCCATCATCGCGCGAGAAGTTAACTGCGCTACCAGATTTTTCGGGACCGGATGAACGAAGGTAACAGAGTAGTGGAAGAACACTTTGCTTCTGACATTGGGGCCAGGTAAGGCCAGTTTTCTGGCCATAGTCGCTACTGATTAAGGCCACTGCAATTTGGGAATGAACTAGAAGACGCGTATGGCGCACAATCAAATGGCGTTTCGCCATTTGTTATCTTATTTCAAGTATTGGATATTTTTGATGTATAGACAGAGTAATTATTGTCATATGGTAGACCTTCCCCCTATTAACCTTGTAACAAATGGGTAAAAGCAAATTGACAGAGAACCTAGCGGAGATATCAAGGTGAGAGGGTTTGAAGTCTGACGAAGAGAGAGCGCGTAGTTGCCCTGCCAAATTGCGAGTTGAAAGAAACTTTCGGAGCTAGTAAACGAACGGCGGACCAATGTTTGTTCACTTGCCAGCATTTCAGAGTGACAAAGGGTCGCCGCCAAAACGGTTGCTGAAAATGCAAACTCATGCGCGCAAACAGTGTGAACACTGTTACTTCCTGCTAGACATTTTCGCAAAAACCGCCATATTAAAATTTTATTTTAGTAACTAGCAGGTGCTCAAGATCAGTCACCGAACCAATTCAATAGCTAGTGAGTTTTAATATACCAGTCGGAATCGGCGCGCTTCGCCGGCCGAATCGTGGCTTCGCGGGTGTGAAGTGGGTCGCTGTGAGAAGTTTTCCATGTGAGGAGGAGGCCGGTGTCGTGTCGGCGGGGCTTGCACACTCAGCGGCCGTCCTTCCGGCGTTGACAGATGAAGTGCGGTCCTGTGAGAAGTTTTCCATGTGAGGGAGGGCCAGTCGGATCGGCCGGCTTCGCCGGCCGATCCTCCTTCCGCGTGTGAAGTGGGTCCCTGTGAGAAGTTTTCCATGTGAGGGAGGGCCAGTCGGATCGCCGGCTTCGCCGGCCGATCCTCCTTCCGCGCAGTCGTAGAATGTGCGGTGCCCTGTGAAGAAGTTTTCCATGGTGGAGGAGGCCAGGTCGATCGGCCGGCTTCGCCGGCCGATCCTCCTTCCGCGTGTGAAGTGGGTCCCTGTGAGAAGTTTTCCATGTGAGGGAGGGCCAGTCGGATCGGCCGGCTTCGCCGGCCGATCCTCCTTCCGCGTGTGAAGTGGGTCCCTGTGAGAAGTTTTCCATGTGAGGGAGGGCCAGTCGGATCGGCCGGCTTCGCCGGCCGATCCTCCTTCCGCGTGTGAAGTGGGTCCCTGTGAGAAGTTTTCCATGTGAGGGAGGGCCAGTCGGATCGGCCGGCTTCGCCGGCCGATCCTCCTTCCGCGTGTGAAGTGGGTCCCTGTGAGAAGTTTTCCATGTGAGGGAGGGCCAGTCGGATCGGCCGGCTTCGCCGGCCGATCCTCCTTCCGCGTGTGAAGTGGGTCCCTGTGAGAAGTTTTCCATGTGAGGGAGGGCCAGTCGGATCGGCCGGCTTCGCCGGCCGATCCTCCTTCCGCGTGTGAAGTGGGTCCCTGTGAGAAGTTTTCCATGAGGGGAGGGCCAGTCGGATCGGCCGGCTTCGCCGGCCGATCCTCCTTCCGGGTGTGAAGTGGGTCCCTGTGAGAAGTTTTCCATGTGAGGGAGGGCCAGTCGGATCGGCCGGCTTCGCCGGCCGATCCTCCTTCCGCGTGTGAAGTGGGTCCCTGTGAGAAGTTTTCCATGTGAGGGAGGGCCAGTCGGATCGGCCGGCTTCGCCGGCCGATCCTCCTTCCGCGTGTGAAGTGGGTCCCTGTGAGAAGTTTTCCATGCGAGGGAGGGCCAGTCGGATCGGCCGGCTTCGCCGGCCGATCCTCCTTCCGCGTGTGAAGTGGGTCCCTGTGAGAAGTTTTCCATGTGAGGGCCAGTCGGATCGGCCGGCTTCGCCGGCCGATCCTCCTTCCGCGTGTGAAGTGGTCCCTGTGAGAAGTTTTCCATCGTTGAGGCCACCGTCAACAGGGCCAGTCGGGATTTCGGCGGTTGCGGCTGGGCCCGATGCGGCTCCTGCGCGTGTGAAGTGGTCGGCCCTGCTGAGAAGTTTTTCTATGTATGGTTTCAGTTCGGGATCGCGGGCCGGCTTCTGGCCGGCCATTCCCTTCCGGCGGTTGTGAAGTGGGTCCCGGTCCCTGTTGTAGAAGTTTTCCATGTGAGAGGCATGGCCAGTCGGATCGGCGGCTTCGCCGGCGATGCCTCCTTCGAGCGTGTGAAGTTGCCGGATACCCTGTGAGAAGTTTATCCATCGTGAGGGACGGGCACAGTCGGATCGCGGCCTTCGCCTGGCGATCCTCCTTCCGCGTGTGAAGTGGGTCCCTGTGAGAAGTTTTCCATGTGAGGGAGGGCCAGTCGGATCGGCCGGCTTCGCCGGCCGATCCTCCTTCCGCGTGTGAAGTGGGTCCCTGTGAGAAGTTTTCCATGTGAGGGAGGGCCAGTCGGATCGGCCGGCTTCGCCGGCCGATCCTCCTTCCGCGTGTGAAGTGGGTCCCTGTGAGAAGTTTTCCATGTGAGGGAGGGCCAGTCGGATCGGCCGGCTTCGCCGGCCGATCCTCCTTCCGCGTGTGAAGTGGGTCCCTGTGAGAAGTTTTCCATGTGAGGGAGGGCCAGTCGGATCGGCCGGCTTCGCCGGCCGATCCTCCTTCCGCGTGTGAAGTGGGTCCCTGTGAGAAGTTTTCCATGTGAGGGAGGGCCAGTCGGATCGGCCGGCTTCGCCGGCCGATCCTCCTTCCGCGTGTGAAGTGGGTCCCTGCTGAAGTGAGGGAAGGGCCAGTCGGATCGGCCGGCTTCGCCGGCCGATCCTCCTTCCGCGTGTGAAGTGGGTCCCTGTGAGAAGTTTTCCATGTGAGGGAGGGCCAGTCGGATCGGCCGGCTTCGCCGGCCGATCCTCCTTCCGCGTGTGAAGTGGGTCCCTGTGAAGGAATTCCATAGGAGGGAGGGACCAGTCGGATCGGCGGCTTCGCCGGCCGACCTCCTTGCCGCCTGTGGTTGAAGTGGGTCCCTGTGTGAGAGAAGTTTTCAGAAATGTGAGTGAGCGGCCAGTCGGCATCCGGCGGCTTCGCGCGCCGATCCTCCTTCCGCGTGTGAAGTGGGTCCCTGTGAGAAGTTTTCCATGTGAGGGAGGGCCAGTCGGATCGGCCGGCTTCGCCGGCCGATCCTCCTTCCGCGTGTGAAGTGGGTCCCTGTGAGAAGTTTTCCATGTGAGGGAGGGCCAGTCGGATCGGCCGGCTTCGCCGGCCGATCCTCCTTCCGCGTGTGAAGTGGGTCCCTGTGAGAAGTTTTCCATGTGAGGGAGGGCCAGTCGGATCGGCCGGCTTCGCCGGCCGATCCTCCTTCCGCGTGTGAAGTGGGTCCCTGTGAGAAGTTTTCCATGTGAGGGAGGGCCAGTCGGATCGGCCGGCTTCGCCGGCCGATCCTCCTTCCGCGTGTGAAGTGGTCCTGTTGCAGAAGTTTCCAGTGAGGAGGGCCAGTCGAGGATCGGCCGGCTTCGCCGGCCGATCCTCCTTCCGCGTGTGAAGTGGGTCCCTGTGAGAAGTTTTCCATGTGAGGGAGGGCCAGTCGGATCGGCCGGCTTCGCCGGCCGATCCTCCTTCCGCGTGTGAAGTGGGTCCCTGTGAGAAGTTTTCCATGTGAGGGAGGGCCAGTCGGATCGGCCGGCTTCGCCGGCCGATCCTCCTTCCGCGTGTGAAGTGGGTCCCTGTGAGAAGTTTTCCATGTGAGGGAGGGCCAGTCGGATCGGCCGGCTTCGCCGGCCGATCCTCCTTCCGCGTGTGAAGTGGGTCCCTGTGAGAAGTTTTCCATGTGAGGGAGGGCCAGTCGGATCGGCCGGCTTCGCCGGCCGATCCTCCTTCTGCTGTGTGAAAGTGAGCGTCGCCTGTGAAGAAGTTTTCCATGTGAGGGAGGGTCGGATCGGCCGGCTTCGCCGGCCGATCCTCCTTCCGCGTGTGAAGTGGGTCCCTGTGAGAAGTTTTCCATGTGAGGGAGGGCCAGTCGGATCGGCCGGCTTCGCCGGCCGATCCTCCTTCCGCGTGTGAAGTGGGTCCCTGCGAGAGAAGTTTCCATGTGAGGGAGCGGCCAAGTCGGATCGGCCGGCTTCGCCGGCCGATCCTCCTTCCGCGTGTGAAGTGGGTCCCTGTGAGAAGTTTTCCATGTGAGGGAGGGCCAGTCGGATCGGCCGGCTTCGCCGGCCGATCCTCCTTCCGCGTGTGAAGTGGGTCCCTGTGAGAAGTTTTCCATATGTGAGGAGGGCCAGTCGGAGATCGGGCCAGCTTCGGCCGGCCCGATCCTCCTCCGCGTGTGAAGTGGGTCCCTGTGAGAAGTTTTCCATGTGACGGAGGGCCAGTCGGATCGGCCGGCTTCGCCGGCCGATCCTCCTTCCGCGTGTGAAGTGGGTCCCTGTGAGAAGTTTTCCATGTGAGGGAGGGCCAGTCGGATCGGCCGGGCTTCGCCGGCCGATCCTCCTTCCGCGTGTGA
>MU913799.1:0-25358 GCA_036418165.1 Cooperia oncophora | reverse complement strand
GGAGGATCGCAAAAATTGGGGAGGGGATCAAAAGAAGAAAAAAAAGCGAAAAGGTAGCAAAACTCGTTCTCAGCGTGCCTTGAGTAGACGGTCGACTTACAATATTGTTAGTTTACAGTACTCGAATACCACGAGCGTCTCGTGTGTCCCTAATACCGTACTCTGTATTGGCTAATAGTCCTTTTATGCTTTTTTCGATCATTACCGTCAGATTGCTTGTCGTCCACTGTGGAACATGTGTTACATCCGTTTTTATTACCGTCGTAATCTTTGGTTCGTCGCTAAACGTGCAACCCACGGATGTTTGCGCGGCTTTTTTTATTTGCAACTAATTGGATAGATCTTCGGCGTTTGATGTGGATCCCGTCTGGAATGCCTTGAAACGATGGAAGCTGGGGAAGCTTCACTAGCTTTACTAGAGGCTTCACTTTCGTTCTAATCTCCTGCTTATCTCTTTGTAGGATCCCGCTGTAATTATCAAATGCGGTGCTTCTCTTTCATGTCAACGTAGTTGTTAGGCTGAACTCTTTCTTTGGACCAGACCTTCTTCCCCAGATGCTCAGGCCTGGCTCAAGAGTCAAGAAGGACTGAAGATCAGTCCTTCTTAGCTGTCAGCAGACTCGCAGTTCGCCTTGGCAGGGACATAGAATGGTACCCAGCGAGTTCTGCACAGGTCACCTTGAGAACAGCTGCGGTTTCCTCAGTGCAACATGAGTCTTTGTACCATTTGGCAGCTTCACAAGGAGCACGCCATTGTTGTGATAATCACAACGGGGGATCGCATTTTATCGCGATGGGGAGGGGGGGGGGGGTCGTAAATGATCTGAGAAATTTTTTTTGATAGCTGATTTCTCTTGTTTCAGGGACGCTATAAAGGGAGGGGTCGTGTTTGGTAGTTGCTGGGAGGGAGAGGGGGTCTTTGAAAGGAAGTTGCGGCGTTGGCAAAATATTTTCCCGGTTTTTGGCTTTTCGCAGTTTTTCCCGTTTCACTGGTGTTGTATACCCCACTCCCTAGTTGATGGCGCCGCCAAGGTTTTATACAACTACTACTTCTGATAGTTGAAGACAGTACAGGGCACATCGTTGTTGGGGAATCCCCATAGGGGGGGTCGTATTTGGTCGCCAGGAGGGGGGTCGTATTTGGGCTGAGAAAAATTTATTTTGATAGTTGATTTTTCTCGCTTCATGGACGTTGTAAAGGGAGGGGGTCGTAATCATTTTTGGGAGGGGGGAGAGTATAGAGTCGACTAAAATCCCCTGTGCCCTGAGACAGTAGTTGGTTGCTGACGACCTCTCCCTCCCCCGCTCGACAGCAAAATTTAAAAAAAGTGATAGGAAGTTGGAACTAGGAAAGTGGTAGGTGGGATGGAGAGGGGGGTCGTATAAGAGGATGGAATTGGGGGGTCGTATTTTTCAGGAATTTGTCACAACGCGATGGCGTGCCCTGGTCAGCTAACGTGTGCTAGCGAAATGAAGTCGTAATAGAGAATGCCCCTCCTCCACCACTTAGTCAGACAGCGCCAGCGACTTGCGCTTTCAACGTCCAACGTTTAGAAGAACCACCAAAAATCTCCATGGATTAAACTCACCCAGAAGGATCAAGCACGTCGGAGAATACTCGGCTCAAGGGTTATGATTGCCTTAATATGGCGAAAAAAAATTGTTGGTGTGACTGTGTTACTATTTTAACACCCTCTAGGGGAGCCATTCTTGATAGAGAATATTTGTTCGGCGTCTCCTGCCAGACACCCGCCGGGGGTTTTGGGGAGGGAGGGGGTCGTAAATTCGGGCAAATATGAGGAGGAAGGGGAGGCTGCAACGAGGGAGAATCCACTCCCCTCCCCCCCCTTGCACTACTGCCTGAGCAAACTGGTGCCGGCAACGGCTCCCGTTTGGCCTTCACTAAGTGTTCTACCCGGCTAGTCTTCTACTTTTGTGCTTCTTGAACCACCATATTTTTAATGTCGAACATTTTCTGGTATTTTTAGTGCCTGTTCTGCATTTCGCTTTATTAGTGCGTCCTTATTTGCTTACCACTCTTCTACTTCACCTAAAACCTATTCAATTTCACATATTTACTACCTACGCCATTTCGCTCTTCCTACAACGCTCGGAGTTTAGCCTGACGGAGCCAAGGCTGTGCCTGACATCTCGTTCAGAAAATGCCATCATTCAAAAAAGCAGGGATAGTCCCATTTTATGGCCTGTAGTCAAGTGTTCGCGTTCGTTTATTTTTATGGTTGTAACTCCGTGTTCCTTTACCTGCTGTCAGCTGGTCGGTTCAAAGGGATCAAATCGTTCGTGCAAGTTACGACGGCGTTTTTTGTCAATGCACCAGCCCCACCAAATCATCATGACAGCATGCAATAAACCTTGGAGGAAACGCTGAATTATCCCCTTCAGTTATAGGGTACTGAAGAATCGCATCTGGAATTGGTTTGCGATCCCGATAAGACTCGAGACTCAGCACGTTAATGACCACCTAGCGAGAATTTTCAGCTGTTGATCAAAGGTTACGCGTCATTGACCGGCTTTTTAGGCTTTCTAGAAAGATGGCCTGAGTGAGAGGGGTTTGAATTGTTCTAGAAAGGAGCGGTCTCATTCGCTTCGCTGAATGGAGTCCGGGTTAATCTAAGCGGGGCAGAAACTTCGCAGGGTTTCTGTCCAGGTCAGGAGTAGTTCACGGTGTGAAATATAGCACGCTCACCGTTCGTCCAAATTTTTTTTGGATGTCAGGCTAGGTGGCTTTAGATTTCACGATTGGAAATGGGGTTGTAGTCGAATACGGGGATGGTACTGTGAGCGACTCGTTCTCCTCATCTGTGGCGCTCTGGCTGGATATCGGCAATTGACGGCAGCGACCTAGAGGAGCATTCGATGGAGACTTCATGGAAAACGGGGAATCTTGCAGGACTGAGGACTTTTTAGGCACGTAGGTGGACCGGCAGATAAACCAGTTGCAACTGCTGAAAGCGGAGGTAGTGAAAGATCATAGAGCACGCTTACCATGCGTACGATCCGAGGACCAAATCCTAGCTCCTGTACAGGCCAACCAAGCTTTCTGTACTCTACGAGCGGTATAGTAGTACCACATTTGTTATGTCTGCGGGAACGGCCCATTTACTAATACCACATTTGTCCGGGAAGATAACAGCACTGACTTGAAACTGACTAGACCCTCAAATTATTGTACAGGCTACATCGCCATCAATAAGCCACTACGATTTTGAATGAAAGCAGAATGCGTGCCGCATCCCACAGAGGGGTTGAGTAGCCACGCGAACACTTCAACTTTTGCGTATTCTTTCATAGTTTAGTTACTGACGTTGTTCCTAGTTAGTATGACATAAGTCTCACTGCGCACAAGTCACTTTCTGCCTTCACCCAGTACGTTGCTAGCGCCTGAGCGCTTCCGAACTACTTCCTAACGTTACTGGGAGTAAGCTTACTGATTAATGAAGGGTCGAGCAAACCTCAAAAAATCCAGAACAGAATCTTACGATAGCGGGAACAAACAGGCAGCTTTGAATTTGGAACCAGCGGAAGGGAGCGAAAAATCATGTTGAAGGATATGACCTTCAACATTGGACACTCTCACAGGCGCAGTCTTTGGGAGGTCCGAATACCATTTTTTCTTCTGCGGACTTCGAGTTCTTCAGCCGTTAAGCCACTTTAAGGGCCCTCTGTGATCATTGCAACAGTTCAGCTGCTACTATGGAACGCTGTGGGACAGCTCAATTCGAAGGTAACGCTGACAGTGGTGAGCTAATGGATGTTCTTGCAAGTATTTGAGGTTGCAATATCCGTTCTCATTACAACTGCTAGTTCCTTAATCTGGCTAAATAGGGATCATCCCAGTTATCTTTGTTTGCCTTGTGCTGGTGACCCTTAGATCTTTAAACCTCTGAGAACTAGATCGTAGTAATGTTTTCCATCCCCCCCGAAAGTTCCCACGACACGCCGTCAAGTATTAAACCCTTACGACCGGCTGACGCAGAGCACGCATACCCGGCTACCCTCCGAAGGTTAATCAGCTATCCCCTTCCGTTACTTGAACCGTTGAGCAACAGCCTTTTGCTGGTATTATATGACAGCTGTCATCTTAAATTATTCAGAAAAACAGTGGGAATACGGATGGACGTCACGACCTTTCGACAGTATTGCCGCTCAAAAAATCATCTGTGAACGCCTAATTCCCCAGGAAATTAGTGCTATTATTCGTTGCGCACCCCACCAATCTACCGCGAACAAAGATAATTGGGATGATTCCTATTTAGCCAGATAAGGAACTAGCAGTTGTAATGAGAACGGATATTGCAACCTCAAATACTTGCAAGAACATTCCATACGGCCTACAGCGTGGTGAGGAAGTAAGTCGGCATTTATGAGGGATAGGGAAAGTATATAATGAACACGGGAAATGAAATAACTCGTACCCGCCCTTCTGGAAAGCCACTGCATATCGATCGACATAACACTAGCGTTGCTCATAGCGTGCATTGAATGCGTATGCCAGCAATTTTTTCCTGTCGGAATATGGCTGCTAGCAACGATCCGTACTTAAGAGGTCAAGACATCCACGTTGCGGCAATGCACGTCGCTCTTGTGCGTTTATTCACACCCTAGAACTATCAGGCTGATATGGAAGCACTCACAAGCGAAGTGAGCGCGCAGCAGAAGAGCTACAAAATGCCGAACTATTTCCGCTCTCTGCGATTACACAAATCCCCCACAACACAATTTTTCCATACCAAAAGGGACAAATAAGTGCTTCTTTTACGCCAAAAGTGGGACAAATTCGCCGCAGGACCAAGCTTATATACCCCCTCTGCGTCGCAGTTTGGCGACGGGGGAGGGGGCATTTTGCTTCCCATGTGTTATTCGACCTGTCTAGATACCTTTGTCTCTACTTGACACATTTCAAGACGAGCTTGCCTCCAGCTCTCCAAAGAGTTCACAAGTTTTCATCAAGTAGTGAGACTTGTAGACAGGAACTAGTGAAGCAATGGAAGTGCAAAATGCACCCCCCCGTCGCCAAACTGCGCCCCCTTTCTGCCTCTTGGCTCGGAGGATGGTCTTGGATCTTCGGCACTGAAACGTCAGAAGGCTTCACACTTTGCCTCCTCAGAACTATTGAGCACGACAACCTATTTAAAAGCCTCCGCGGTGAAATAACATCTAAGGATGGCCAATAGAAAACCCCCGTCACTACGTCCACTGTCCTTCAATCACGCTGGGCACGTTGTACCTTAGGAATCACCAATAGGTGTCATATTTGGCGTGGGAAATCGTTTTCTGATCGTTGGTCTCTCCCGTTTCACACGTGCTACAGAACCCCGTCCTCCTAGTAAGGGCGCCGCAGAACTGTTTCCCGCCGGACAGCAGATTTTTGGCGGGAAAATGGTATATGGTTAGCATGGCCTGTTGAGGCAAGATTGTGGCTGCGGACGAGGCAAATTTGGGAGGGAGAGCAAAAAAGCAAAATGCCACCCAATGCTTGCTACCTGCCCTTCTCCTATTTACATCTTTGCGAGGAGGACCCGATCCCTTTGCCCTTCTCAGCGGATAGTCAACCTGCCTTCAGTGCGGTCTCTGAAAAACGCTGCTCGAATTAGCCAAAACGCTTCGATCACGCTCCCTTCCCTTTTTTAACTCATGTGCCACCTAGGGCACACCATCGTTGTGATAATCACAACAATGGGTCGTATTTGACCGCGTGGGTGGGGAGGGGGTGGTATCTGGTCTGAGAAAAATTTTTTGATTTATGTTGTTTCACGGAGGGTCGTATTCGCTCGTTGTTGGGAGAGGAATGTGTAGTATTTGCCTTTGAGAGGACTTTGCTGTTGGGAAAAACTTTTTGCGGTCTTTTCCATTTCACTAGTGTACTGGTGTTATATACCTCCCCTAGTTCGTGGCGCCGCCAAGGTTCTACACAACTACTGTTTCTGATAGTAGAAAATAGCAGTTAGCTCCTGACGACTTCCTTCTGGTTTCCCCCCCCCCACCCCCCTCCCCTTTCCCGCTAAACAGCAAAAATTTTGGGGAAATAGAAATCTTTCAGGAAAACTGGAAAAAAAAGGTAAGAAGTCGAGAAATCTAGGAGAAAGGTAGGTAGAATGGGGGGGGTCGTATCAGAGGATGGAAATAGGGGGGTATTTTGCAGGAATCTATCAGGGTACGATGGCATACCCTGGTGCCACTCACCAATAGTGAATTCCTCTTAGAGATGGGTGCTGAGGAAAACTAAATCTTTGTCTGGAAAAAAGCAAAAAAGATTTTTTCCACGCGAAACATTCGGGGTGTTCTAGGCGCACGGCTTATGCTTAGGTGGGGCTCATATCCCAGGCAACAAAGCATATTTGGGCCTCTAACTCCTCAACTATGTGATAAGCTCTTCTCTGTATGAGATGCTAAACGGATCTGAAGGACATACTTTGCTAGAGGTCCTCCCTGGTAGCCAGAACAATTGCCTGTGGAACGTGTTCCCGTGCAAAGTGTACTCCTCGCTGTTCTGATTTGACGGCTGCGCCGGCGGCGGCGGTGAAAGTGTCTGGTGCAGGGAGACAGGTGATTATTTTCGTTGGCGGCGATTTTTAATCGTACTAATCGACAGCGGCGACACTTTCTGCACTCTCTGCCCCGAATGGAAATACCTCATTGCAACATATCAACGTCTAGTGCTGTCCTTTTGGCTTGTCGTAGGCGGCGTTGCTACGGTAACTCGTTCACATTTCGTTACGCATTGAGCCAGTCGCTTTCTCGTTCTCAGCCAAGTGCAGAGTGCTGCCGTCTGCTAGTTCACGCGTGCCAAATGCACTTTCGTAGTTTCCGTTCGTCTGCAGCCATCATTCTGCTGCTCCCAGATAGCTGTCGCTGACTTCGCCAGGGTCACGATGAGCCACAGAGCAAGAGCTGCTCCGATCAGCGAAGCTTTTCTGCTTTTACTGCGAAATTCAACTTGTTCTTCGGTTTCTGTACGAACACTTCAGTAAAAACAGCGCTCTGAACTTTTTAGAATCCCTGTGGGGATGGATGCCCTCAATGAGCGCTGAGACAAAAGTAGCCGGTCAACTGAGGCTACAAAAAGCGATAAGCAGACTCTCTGAGAGAAGTGAAAGGATAATACCGCCTCGGATTTGGCTGATATTCAATCCTTGATGAGCTTAGTTCAGTAGAGGCTAGAATAGGAAGAACTCAAATGAGCCGCATGCACTCGTCACTTTCATTTTAGGACCCGTAGAGGGGTAATTAAAGGAATTATCTGTTCATTGATTGCACACTAGTTAAATTGACATGCATACCCTCTTCTTTGTGCTTGGCATATCTAAGAACGTTTTCCACTGAATTCCGTCCAAATGTCTCTTTTAACTCTCATTTTACTGACGATTTCGAATATCGGGTGTCCAACCATATTTGTGTGCCGGCTATAATTTCTAAAATTGTACGTCAGATTTTCTTTCAATATGAGTCGTAGGAAGAGGTCCCTCTGAGTATCGTAGCTATTTGCAATATCAGTTTTTCGTGAATCTTTTTATTCTTTGAGCTCAATTTTTTGAAATATGATCTCTCTTTCATGTTCTTCTAGCCGAATGTTTTGAAATAATTTCTCTTCATATCTGCTCCGAGCTCAAGCTAAAGATCTAGTGTTCATTTAGCATGCGCAAAAAGAATTCTCATTGACAGTTAGAGTGAAAGAGAACCAAAAGTCTATATTGTAGTTCTCTGCGGACGTGGGCATACGTCAAAAGCAGGATGAGTTTGAAGGTGCTAAAACCCGTTCTCTACCAGGTGGAAAAGCGAGTAAATGACAATACTGTATCATGTCGTTCGTATTACTCGTTTCCCCAACAACTGTTCTCGCGTAACTGCTCCAACAAGAGGCAGAGAGCGGGTTTTTTCACCGTGGCACACTCATACTGACTGCCACACCCCACCATCCGCAGCTAACTACATCACCATATTGTTACCCTTTTTAAATGCGTTGATACAAGTGGTGGGAAAACGGCTCGCGTCCGCGACCAAAGCCCAAACGCCCTCGCCAGAGCGACAACCCTGCTGACCTCGCTGACAAAGATCTTCGTGCGAGTGTCCTATCAATTGAAACACATCTTTGCGTTCGAGGCGACCTATTAGCTCAGTGTGGCTCTGGAACAGTGATGCGTTAAATCGCTGCACACGAAAGCTCCAATAGATTACTGGAACACTCGGCTGTCAGAGAAGTACCGCTAGCTCCATGAGCTCACCGTTGTCCCTCCAGTTGAAAGGAAGAGGATCGAGTCCTACTGCCTAACAAGGAGACCTTGACACTGAAATCTTGGGTGAACTAATGCTGAGAGCTTGGAAGCTAAAACAAGCTTCCAAGCTCTCAGCATGTTGAAAAAGTGACCCCATTAAAAACCACTTAACAATGAAAAGGGGCGGGCTGGCACGCGGTCGATTTTATTCCGGCCTATATGCCATGACAGACAAACCTGCCACACCCGCAGCATGCGGCTTTTCCATATATTTTGGCGCCAAGCCAACTTGTCAGGGACCTAACAGCATTCTTCTACAAGGTGGTATAACTAGGGTCAGGCCCAGTTCATCTGCATAGGGCGTACCGGAGGAGCCACAGCTTAAACTTGTGCAAGCCACCTATGAAAGACCTGTAAAATACTGGTGACCAAGTGTTCACTTGCACAGTTCGGCAGCTCAAAAGTACAAACGCCTGCTAGTTAGCATGAACCAACGAAAGGGGATGGCGAAAGTGCAAAATGCCCCTACAAGCCCAACAACGCTCTTATCAAGCACCTCTCTGCAAGTCGACGCAAAAAGTGGGCTGCTTGCAAAACTCGAACGTCTTATCAGATTCGCTTTGCATTGCTCAACCTTCTTGTTGACGCTCTGTTGCATGTTCGTAGTGCAGAGAGATAAGGAACAGTTCAAAATAACTGTTCTTATCTCGATTAGGAGAGCAGTACTCGCTCCTGGCCGTCGAACTTTGCCCTTACTATTTTTGCCCTTCTCAAGTGACGTCAGAGGGCTATATTCAGCAAAAAATCCGCGCCATCAAAGTGTTCATAACAGAGGGAACACTGCGCTTTTGGTTTCATTGATTCCAAGCGCTCCGCTTCACTGAATGCTAGGCGCAGCGGTTGATGGACATTAATGGTCGGTTTTTGCCAAGGCTGTGTTAGCCCTTGAGGCAATGTGTCAGTCTCAATGGGGGGGGGGAGTGTGGGAAGGGGAGGGGCTCTATTAGCCATAGTGGGTGCATTGTGCTACAGCTATTTTCTTATATTTTCCTACCTTGGTGAGATCTGCAGTTCTTGGAACCTACCGAGAGGTTGAGGCTTAATTATGTATGGCATAGTAGCCCACATGTTCGCAGGCCTTGACAGAGGTAATAATGCGCAAACTGCCCCCTCAAAGGCGAATAGCGCCGCAGTAGCTTTCAATTTTTCGCAAGAGATAAACATTGTGGTGTTACTGCCTGCATGCGCCTTATCTGGAGGTAATGACCTTCCTATTTGCACTTTCTGCCTTCTAAAGCTCTGGAGAGTGGATAGCGCGGCTAATTTTAACGGCGGTAAATCACACCAACCATTTTCTCAAGATCCTATAGGCACGTGAATGCGTGCTGGCCACCGCAAAGCGATGAAGCCATCAACTGATGTTCAAAGGCTGCTTTACCCTTTCTAGCCCAGATGGGATCGGGACCACTCAACCGGTGCCAAAAGAATGATTGGTAAGGACGATCTGAGTGAGGTTTGAGTGTCAAGTTAGGTGTCCAGCGCGCTATATTCGCCTTCCAAAAGGCTCCAGGGAGTTCATATGGTAAGGGTCAAGAATGGTGTCGAGTAGGACCATCTCGCACTTCTCTCAACCTTCACGCTCCCCCTCTCCCCATCTCTCTCCTCCCTATAGCCGTTGAGCGCCATACGCCAACCAGACAAGGGAGTACCGAAGGAGAAACTGGAGTACAAAAAAGTCACCGAAGAATACCTCTCCAGCTATAAAACATCACCTCCTCAATCAGGATCCCTCGGAACTTGGAGCAGTTTCGTCGCCCACGATCTCAAGGAAATCTTTTTGCGGTTTCTCATTAATGGGCATGACTTGTACACCTCTGAACGCGTTTCGGAATCCATTAACTTTTTCAGAAGAGCCATCTTCTTTAACTTTTCAAAATGTCTTTAAAATGCCCACTGGTACTTCTTTTTCGGTATACTCTCCTTCGTCATAATCTTTTCAAGCGACTTTGCTTCATGGCTTTTACTTGCTTCACTTTTACGATCAGGGGGGGAGGGTTAAACTAAAGTAATAAATTGTGGGGCAGTATGATTTGGTGGGGGCATTTTGCTGGTTCCCATCAATCGCTGCCAATACCCCCTGTGAAGACCTGTAAATTCCTATACCGTTATCTAATAGCAGGAGCTTTGTTCAAATTTGAAAAAGAGTCTGCAGGTCCACGAGACAACGACCTGTATTTCAAAAGAACTAACAGGACAAACTTGGATAAATGCAGAATGCCCCCCTCTAATCCAATAGTGCCTGAATTGTTTAGCCTATTAAGGGTTATTTCAGCACAAACTCCGCAATTAGTAGTTTAGTTCTACTCCTTTGTGTTATTTCTTTTCATCGCATCTTCGACTGGACTGTTTTTACTTTTTTTGTCTTTTTTTTCGTTTTTATCGTCGATGGCCGAATAGAGTGTAAAGGCAAGTTGACGCTTATCATTTTCATGATCCAATCTCGGCCCCCGCTTGGGCTAATCAAGGCCCCTCCTTTCTTTGTTCGGATAACTAGTTCAGAGCTTGCATATCGCCTAACCACTGTAATCCTTGTAGAGGCCAAGTCACACTTGAGTGCTCACCTCAATTCTGAATGGGAGCGAAATCCGTGACGCACCCAAAAAGGGAGTGATTAATTTTGAAAAGGTCATCCTTTTGGGTTTTTCCTTATGAGTAAAGTACATCTTACGGTATGTACTGGCAGGTCAAATGCCGTGATTATGAATGCCTGAATGCACCCTAATAAGGGTGAGTCCATCTTCTCTAACATCTGAAGTCACACGCCGCTAGTTGTAAGAGAGAAAGATACATAACATGGACTGCAAAGAACAACCTTGCGCCGGTCTCCGTCAGAAATTCAGGCTCTGTCCGGCTTGGGAGGGGCACTTCGCACTTTCGCTAGTCCCACCGTGGTGAGACTTGTATACACTTGTCAACTAAGGATCTGCTGTTTTGCGTGGCTGTGCGGGTCTTTACAAGCCTTCTAGGAGAGGCTCTGATTGATGTAACCGGCGAATTGCCCCCAGCAAGCCGAACTGCCCCGAACTTTGCAATTAAGTGGTGTTGCTCAAAGGATGCCGGTAACCCCGCCCGGATTGGCAGCACTTGGGTCGCTTCTATTCTCTAGCGTCTCGTTCAAAAATTACAACAGATTTTAGGCTCCCGCTTGAAACAAGTAGGGCGCCATTGAAGAGGTTCTCGACAGCTGTTTCCTTCACGGGTAGGTAAAAGAGTCCATACACCTCTCTCAGCTCCCATATCTACGAAGTTCTCTACGGCACGGCTTATAGCGAAATGTGCCTCGGAAATCCTCAAGGTGGGATAGGCTATACCCTTGCTAGATTTTTATCCCTTCAGGCGATTTTCTCGAGACCGCCCAAAGATTTTCATGAAGCCGTTTTTCTCTCTCTAACCTTTTTACCCATTCTAGGAACAAACGAACCTGCCCTGGATGGGATAGGCTATATCCTTGCTAGAAAATTAATCTGAAATGTTTTTAGTTGCCTGTGAGATTCACTAGGCATTTTTATCCAGGCGTGAGATTCACTCAGGCATTCCAGGCGATTTTCTCGATACCCCCTAGGATTTCAGTGAAACTTTTTTCTCGCTTGATCTTATCCTCTTATCTTTCCTCGAAACGAACGAACCTCCACTGGGTGGGATAGGCAAGCTAGAAAATTGCTCTGATACTTTTAAGTTGTGATTTGTTCTACCAAAGGGGTTTGATAGGTGGAAGACTTTATGAGAATGGCCTGACGTTTCGACAGAGATCGCTTTCCTCAGAGGCCTAAACATAGCTAAAGCTTAGATGTCGCATCCTCTAGACCGCCAAAGGCCTCGACATCCTTAGCGTTTTTGGCGGAATCTTAGAAGAACTAACGAAAAAATTCGGATGTGAGAGACGAACTTACCAGTCCACCACCACATGAATGGACTATTACCACTCGCTGTTTAGTTGTAGTTAAGTATGAGACACCACTGCCGCGGACTGATGAATGTTAAGAACGGCACGTCTCACTTGTTGCTCCCATTCAGCTCGCATATTGAGGGAGTAAATGGCAAGAGGTCATTGTAATAGACAGACAACTCGATTGCGCGCTTAGTCAATCCTTGGATTACCTGCGAATCAGAATGCCTCTATGCGCCTTTCCGACCCGCAAACTTTCAGTGTCGTGATGAGATTGCGCTGAGATGTTGCACTTCACGATGCGCGAGAGAGCGGTGTGTCCGCATCAAATGCTGCCAAGCGCGTTGTACGCGCATTTGCCGCCGCCTGTAGCGCGAGCGTGATGTGCTCTGTGTGAGTAGTCGTGTATCGCCAGTGTTCTTCAGTGGCGCGCGGTATTGAGAGTTTGCGGTTACATGTCTGACACCGTGTGTGTGATGATCGAGCTCGACTTTTGTGAAAAGCAATCTTTCCTGAGGCGTAGCGATATGAGCTGCGATTGCTCTGATATGCAGTGCCTTCTTAGGCGTATTCCGCACGAGGGGTGTGGAGCGGCGTGTGGCGATGTGGAGTGTGTTAGAGAATACCTTTTGACACAGAGGATGCTGGTGTTCTGAGCTGTCCGCTTCGAAAAGGCAGTCTTCGATACAGCGGCCGGTCACTTCATCAGACGATGACGGGTATACATAGGGGGATGTGTGTGTGCTTGGGGTGCGCGGCCGCTTCGGTCGCCTTAGTGTGAAGTTCCGGTTCGCGATTTCGATTCCTTGTACAGCAATAGCCGTCTGAAGACAGCTAATGTTCGAACAAGGACAAGCACTCTTGCCCGCCTCTGTCCGTGCATACACGTTTGCAGCGCGTCCTGAAAACATATTCCTGAACTACGCATGCTTCTTGCGAAAGGTGACAGAATTTGGCATGAATCAGGATGTCCTTTGAGCTTACGTTTGCCTGTTACCATTACACACTGAGCATACCTATCAGACACATTTCACCATTCGGTGTTCAAATATGGAAGCCATCATTGAACGGTACCTCGCATGTGAAGCCTAATGTACTGCGGATGCTCATTCATCAGTCGCAAACAGCGCGTCAGGTTCCTGCACGTCGATTCGTGGTCGAGAACGTCAGCCATTTCCGAGTAAGAGCTTTCTAGTGCAGGCCTACCAACGCCTCTGACGAAACATTATGAACTTAAAAAGTACCAGGTAAATGCGAGGTTTATGACAGGGATAAAGCTGGGACGCCCCTCTGGTAGTTGTTATTTCGCTGGTCAAGCTTTTTTATCCCTTCAGGCAATTTTCTTGAGACCTCCGGAGATTTTCTGTGAAGCTATTTTTTTCTCTCTTGATCTAATCCTCTTATCCTTTCTGGGAACGAACGAGCCTTCCCTTAAGTGGGATAGGCAATATCTCTGCAGAGGATTAATCTGACTACTGTTTTTTCGCTGTCAAGCTTTTTTATCCCTTCAGGCAGTTTTCTTGAGACCCCCGGAGATTTTCTGTGAAGCTATTTTTTCTCTCTTGATCTAATCCTCTAATCCATTCTGTGAACCAAGAACTTTAATGTGCATTTGTGGATGGGGTCTCTCTGAACCCTGGAATATTTGGGAAACGGTAGCTATAGGGTGCTGAAGACAGATGTTTGTGCGGGGCTTCCGCTAACCAGCGGTAAAGTTTGTTCTCACGTCTGGGCGCCACTTGGAGTTTGCAGATTCATTTGGACGATGGTATAGGTTAGTTCTAGTGTGGCTAGTGGGTAACGCGTGGCTAATCAGGAGCCGCTATTACCCGATTCAAAGCGTGTAAGAGGAGGTCACTAATGAGCTGAGGACTTATAAGAGGGGCGATCGGTTTAGCCGGTTAAAACATCTAGAAGAGCGAGAATGCTAGTTATTGGGACCTTCATGGGGGGGTCTTCACGCACCTGACATACTCTCGTCTGGGAAAGTTGTAACGGAGGCCTCACGGGGGGAGAGGTGGGGGGTAAGGGTTTAACCTTGAGTAAATATATGTTTGTTTCCATTGAACAACCACGGATTATGCTAGCGGAGCAACTTTAACCCTTTCAGGTGCTCAGCGAACACTCGCTGATCTCCAGGAAGTCTCTTTTGTCTTCACGGAAGCAACACTACCTCTGCTTTTTCTAAGGTGATAGGCCTGAGGGATTCACTAATTTTTATCCCTCAGGCGATTCTCTTGAAACGCCCCCTCGCCCCCAAAGACTTTAAGTAAAGCCATTTTTTCTCTCTTTATCTAATCCTCTGTATCCTTTTTGATGACAGTTGCCGAATCTAGATGTCTGCATTTGTAGAGAGATTCTTTTAAACCATGGATTAGGAACTCGCGAGGCGGGCGCTAAGATAAGCGCTACTGTGCAGCTCCGTCCTATCCAGCGGCCGGCGTTATTAAAGGGCAAACGGGGCGTTTTCACCATATATACATGTAGTTGCGATCGCGGCGACGATTGCCAGGGTTCAGACGGAATGGAGTATGCATAAAACAGGAGAGCTGTCACGGGGGGTGCTGCGATAAGGTCATTTAGCTCTACAGCGTGCTCGGAAACGCCCCTTTCTGGGTTCTTGATATGGAACTGTTGTGCACAGCTTGAACGAGATAAGATTAGCATCAGAGGGCTCTTCTCTTGGGATTTAATACGACTCTCTCTCCCTAGAGCGAGCAAATCGACCCGCCCACCTCTACACATGAAGTGAATTCCATGACTGTGATTGCCTTGTAAAAGAGGCATTGGACGATCTTGGCGGGCGTCGATCAGTGATTTTAACGGGGACCTCATGGGGTGATGAAAGCCCCTCCCCTTATCCTTGCGATTCGATTTCAATGTTCCTATGATGAAGTATAAATAGGCGCAATACCATTACTCTGTCCATAGGTTCCCATTTCGCATCATTAAACGTCTTTCAAGTAGCATAAGCCGATTCAGCGTCGTAAAAACGCGTTTTCCCCCTTTTTTTTATTTTCTCCCTCTTTCCGCTTTTTCGTGTTGCTCAATTTTGTTGTTGTTTATCAGTGGTTATCCTTTCAACCGTCTCACCAGTAATGTGTTCAGCATTTGTTCCACGAGTAGGAATACGATATCGTTCTTCTCACTCTTATTTCTGGCACATTGTTCGGCTAAAAGGGAGGGGAGGGGGCATCTTACTATGTATCCCATCGAAGTGGAGCCTGTAAACTCATGTGATAGTGAGCGTGCCCTCAACGAAGCTGGTACAGCTCCAACTCGCAGACGAAGCTCCCGTATAATAGTGAGGTAATACATAGTGGTATTTACTGAGTTTACAAGTAATCATAGGTCTCACCAAAGCAGCTCAGCTGTTTATCTCATTTCACGGCTTCACAGGAGTTCATATGTCTCGTCAAGGTAAGAGAACTGAAGAGAGTGGCCGTGGCGATGTGCCCTTCCTAATACCGAACCGCAGGCCCGATTTCTCAGATGGACAGACAACAAAATTCTTCCACATGGTTATTTATCTGCCGAGCAGAGTGGCAGTGAAGCCTTCGGTTACCGCGCACAATTTAGAGGGAGAAAGCTCGGAACTACTCCAGAAATGGTCAACCAAGCTACTTCGACGTCGGCTAATTAGCAGGGTCATGTAGGGCATTGTGGGAAAAACTTCCTCAATGGAATCCCTCCCCCTCCCCCCTTTCCAGCGACTCCGCTGAGCGTTCCTTGACGCTCATGCACTGCTAAGTGGCATTTCGCTTGGGAGATTAAAAACACGCATAAATTTCCGATTAGAAATCCGCGTTGATCAACATTCCTTCGACACACTATCTCAAAAAGAAGGGGCCTAATTTCAAAGAAGGTTCAGTGGTGCGCCTGAGTCCGCCCATATGATAGGGCTGGGTTGTCCGTTCAACCAGAACATGATTCTTCTAAACTCCTTCTTTGTTTATCGTCTGTTACACATTCAGAACTAGTAACCCGTCAAGGATAACGAAGTTTAAGGCCTCTCCCTATTAGAGGAGAGGGGGCTTTCCACTTTGCGGAGCGCCCCCCCGACGGAGATACCTGTACCATATTACACATAATCGTGGGATACAAAAAAAAACAGAGGAGCGTCGCCATACTTGGAGCGCTGCAGGCGACGAAGAAGGTGTATTAGTCTGAGAAAAATTTCTAGTCGATTTTTGTAGTTTCAGGGACGCTATAAGGGAGGATCATGTTTGCCTCCCAGTCTACTGAGAGTTCTGATAGATGGACTTCTCGTTGTTTTCCCCTGCTTCATATGTACTATATACCCGACCCCCCACCCTCTCTCTGCTCGATAGAGTGATGAGGAGGGAAGTAGTAGGGACTACTTTGAGAAGGCGTGGGTCGCACGATATCGATCAAAATCTCAGTCAAGGGCCTGTCACGAACCTTACGCCGCTTATTTTGAGAACGAAGGAGACGGGAGATCAGTCATTTCAGCAACAATCAACAGGATTGGTTATATGGTACTTTAGGTAAAGGGGTTGGGGGTAGAGAAGGAAAGGGGTTGGGGGTAGAGAAGGGGGGGGTAGGATGGGGAGAATACACTCCATTTTTCAGGATGGTAAGAGTCCATGGCAGCGAACTTCTTTTGAACACGGCAGTAACTGCAAGGGATACTGCAGTATAAGAACACTTACAGTCATGACTTTGCCCAGAACAAGATGCGGCAACACTCTCCGCTAGACTATCACACTATATCGGGTATATATCCTGAAACCAACACAAAAACCCGTATTCGTTCAGGTTAAAGGTTCCTTCAGGTCAAATGCATCCCTCACCCCGCTGACGAAAACCAACATCCGATGGGATTTTCCCAACCATATCGTACTCCGCATGAGACGCCGCGCACGATGCCCTTTTTGCTGTTCTGCCGCAACTTCTTTCTGCTTACCCGCAGCCCTTAATGCAGTATGCAGGGCGCGGGTGACGCAGACTACCACAATTTTGCTTTGATTTTTGCCCATCTCTACTGAGGTTTACACCTCTAAACAGAGGCGATCAAAATTGGTGACCTCCCTGAAGCAAGATCGAATTATTTATCGGAATCGGATTCAAAACAATTTCAGATGAAAATGAGAAAACGCCCAGCTCTGTAAAATTTTTCCGCTTCTTTTCCAGTCCATATTGTTCTGGAACGCGAGCTTTGTTCGCTCGGCCTTAATTAAGTCAGTTCTGCAACACGTTTAATTTTCCGAGTTACTCAAATGGATAACTCACAAATGCAATAATAGGAGAATCCGCACTCAGCTCAATATATACTGTACTCGGGGAGTTCAGTGCATAAATAGTTTGCAAGGAGCGATTCCCGAAAGTGAGCGCGTTTAGAAAAAGCCGGTCTCCTAAAAAGAGCTTGACAGCGCCATGACCAAATTGCGCGTACATACATGTCAGTCGCGGACCTGCTCCGAATTCCTTCTCTGCACCCCTTTCTATTGACACACTTTTGCCAGAATTGTACCGAGGAGTCGAGCGGGATGGGGGCGAATAGACAGTTCCGACCAGATGGCAGTTTTGGAGCGCCGCCATCTGGTGAGGGAGGGCATACAGTTGATATCACTGCAACCGGTCGGGTCGCAATCAGTGGTTGCGGCCTGGGCATTGCACCAATGCCAGTTGCTTTCCCGCCTGTAACTGATTCCGATCGCTATTGGTAGAGCAAGGCAGGTGCAGGTGGGCTCATGCCACGCTGCATTCCCGCCCTAACAAATTGCAATGTTAAGAATTATACGTTCCCCTCCCACGTCGCGGTTGCTGAATCTGCATTTGCAGCACGCAGTTTACTTTCGCTCAGACGCTGTGGCATATTGTTGTATAGTTTGTACCATTGCAAATTGTCGGGGCGGGAGCGCAGCGCGGCACAAGCTCGCGTCTGGCTGCCTTGATCTACCAATGCTGATCGAGCAATGATCGATGCAGGAATTTGCCGCTTGTGGAAAGGCCGCAAGTGGGAATCACTGATTGCAACCCGACAGGTCGCGTGATCTTATAAATACTGTAGTGTAGAGTCCATATCAATGACAGCGGCCGTCCTACATTATAGTTCATATCACCCGCGACCATCGGGTTGAATTTACTCCCACTATGCGGCCTTATCCGACTACTGGTCGTTTTCTTTCCTAAATCTACTACTCGATCGCCATTCGTAGAAGGCAGACAGCATGTCGCTGCTGCGCTTGCCGCTCCAGACTCGTGCAGAGCATAAACTAAGAATGTCTGTAGTCTTCTTATCGTCTCCCCGAACCAATATGATACCAAGTACAGCTTGCCGAAGAGATAGTAAGGCCTGGCTGTACTGGATAGGAGCCATAACGGCCGCTCCGGTGCTACCGGGGCCGAGCGGGTGCGAGTAACGCGCGCCTACCTTACTACTACCACACCCCCTGCCCAAGCCAGCGCACATCGTGTTTGGCGGAACTCCCAATAGAGAGGGGTCGTATATTGGCCGCCAGTAGAGCGGAGTTGTATTTTGGGTTGGGGAAAAATGTATTTTAATAGGTTTTTTTCTCGCTTCGGACTTGGGGAAAAGGGGTCGCGTCGTACTTGGTCATTCGCGGAGGGGCGGGGTCGTACCAACCCCCTAAAAAGACGGTACGGGCGTACACGACTCGACTAAAATCCCCAACCAAATGATTGCGCCCTGGCCATCACACATAGCTGCGTTCTTATCTTTTAATTACAGCTCAGCCTGACGTATTTCCTGTTTCGCTTTCCCTATGAAGAACGGAACTTCGGAGTAGTTCGATTTACGAAGTTTGAGGGGTTAACTGATTCAAAAATGAACGAATTAGACAACGGATTTGCAAATCAAAAACGTTACAGTAAAATTTCACAGAGTCAGAGCTAAAAGATTTCACATTGAAGAGCAAACTCCAAACATAACGAACAATCTCATCTCTATTACTTGTGGAAGACAAACCCGCGATGTGCATTTATGTGGATATCGCTTACGGTGGCAAACAAGTCGCTAAAAGACTCCAGGAAAAAAGAAAAAGTGGAGAACACTCTAACTAAGGACCTCTGGCAGCCTCACTGTACGAGTTTGACGGACCTGCTCGTTTCATGCCAAAGAAGCGACCTGCTGCCTTCTCTGGCTCATGAATGCTTTCTTCGCGTCAAACTAGTGTTAAAGCTTTCACAAGAAAAAAAAAAACAAAAAACGCGGTTTGCATAGGCATAGATCGCTACAGGAAATATCTCTGGGTTTGGTGGGGGGAAGGGCAATAGGAAGGCGTCAGAACTGCCATTATGAGGCCGCAGCGCCTTTGTTGATTAGACTGCTGAAGCTCGTGAAAGGAAGGGCACAGTCTTAAAGCAATGAGAAGCCACAGAAGACATGAAAAAGACGGACCCTTGGCTTGCAACGCGCGGGCACTGGCCTTCGAGTCAGCTAGTTACTCATGCGCGTCGCGGCAACGGTAGATCATCCTAAAACAAAACCCCAACAAGTTCTATAGCGATTTTTTTCAAGCTATGGGCCGCAGCGAATGCTAGTCCGATCGCACCAAATGTGTGTCGTTACTTCGGTCGAGAAAGGGGTTTCGTTGAAGTGAAAGATTAAACATGCCCAAAAAAAAAACCGGTTCAATTTCCTTTAATGTGTCTTGCATTTCATTATATTTCTCAGTTTTACCTTCGCACTTTTCTCGAGCAACTTTTTTCAAAAGAAGGAAATCTCCAAACTCTCTGTCCCCTCCTTACATCTCTTGCCACTACTTTCCTTGAGAGGATCACTACATACGTTATAAGCTCGCCCACCAATGCCGTATTAACACAATTTTCGGCGGGTCTGAGTTGAGTACCTCCGCGCGAGTGTAGGGTTGTCGCAGTTGTCGAAGCCACCTTCTAGTCAAATAACAGCGATTTTGCGTCGACTGTGGGCGCTAACATAGTTAGAAGCGCACTTTCCACCGAAAAAATACGGCTGTACCTTTCAGAATGTTGAGACTGTGTCAGACGATACGGAAGGAGATTGCGGAGGCTGCACTTACCTTCAGAAAGTGAAAATCCGCAAGAATTCCGCTTCAAGCTAACCAGTTAGGCCCAAGGGCGCCCCTTAGGCCTGAATGGCCGACCCCCACGGCTTGCTAGCTACTAGCTAGTAGCCACTATGCTATCTCTCTCCATTCCGAATGGTGAGAGTGAGGTGATACGATAAAAGAGCTGATATCTTTATGATAACGACGAGTGGAAATTCGTACAAACATGCGTTTTCTTCATTGAATGCAAGTACAAGTTGGGGCTATAAGGAATCCTATTTAGGGCATTTTCGGCTGTTTTTCTGCTGCTTTTCTCCGCTAATCAGATACCTAGCCCTTTTTCGTTCCTATGTGGGTTCCGTTACCCACAATCTGTGGTCGCGGGCTTTGCCTTTAAGGCGCACGCTACTCCAGTGGCACCTCCCTTTTCCAGTGGTTCCGCCTCCACGCCCCGTCTTCAAAGTTCCCCTTACAGCCAAAAGCGATGCTACCGGAAAAGTAGCGTGAGAAGGCTACTGTACTGTCTCTTACGGGCCATAGGATTCCTTACAGAGAATCAAGCGCCACAGACTTAGGCTCAACAATTTCCTCCCCCCCCCCCCCTTCTGCAGCCATTCAAATACGCCCCCATGGATTTTTTTTCCACAGAAACGACTGCGGTTTCGGAAAGGTTACCCTTTTGGGCAAGCACTCATCGTGATAAGATTAGGGAATCGGAGCCGATTTCTTGTTATTGTAAATAGTAAACCAGGTTTTCGGCAAGTCTCTCACAGTTTGCACGTTGCCCAAATAAATTCTCCTCGCTCGTAATTAGTGACCGCAGCTCCCACTCAGGAGTAGTCTGAGGGCACGGCTTCGAGTTCTTGCCAAGGTATAGATCCTAAACTTTGCGACAGTCTCCGTTAAATCAGGGCTTATGGCATTTTCTAAACTGTTAGCAGTTTTACCGCATTTCGGCTTGGTGGGGGCAACAGTTGGTAACCAGCGAAGCCTGCACAAGCTACCTTTCGATGCCCTGTGAACCCTTGTCACCAATGAGGCTCACTTGTACCGTTCGCAAGAGATCACGGGATTTAAAACAAAATAGATCTGCTAGTTTGAATGAGCTAGCAAATGAACCAACGCAAGTTCGAGATGTCCCTCCCAAGCTGAACAGCCGTCAGTTTTTCAGCCGAAACTGCCGAGCCAAATGGATATCCATTTTATGTGATACCTGGTATAGGAACGGAGATTTGGAGCAGTTCGGCTTCGTAGGGGCACTAAATGGTGCTCAGCGAAGCTTCTGCAGGACATCTAGTGATGTCCTGCGACCGCAGCTGCCCAGCTGTATCATTTCACAGCTTCACAAAGGTTTACCTGTTCGTTGACAAGAACTAGCAGAAGGGACCAGCAAAAGTGCAGAATACCCCTACCAAGCCGAATAGCGACCAAAAATTCGTTTCTTTTCCCATTTTCCACCTTGGTTTCCCCCTCTAGACGGAACAGCTCCTAACATAAATACGAAGAAAGGAGTAAATAAAGTAAATCTCTTACTACGGAACGAATTCCGCTTGAAAACACTTCTGAATGGGATCGGTGAAGGCTAAACGACCCGTGTCCGCAGCGCTCGTATTTCATGTGGAACATGCGACCCATTTGCCTGCCCCCAAAACTCGCTTAAGTGCAGAAGTTTGGTCTCGTTGAACGTTGAACGATCGACGCCGGATTGCCTCTATATTTTTTTGCTGCGTAATCAATACCTATCTTCTACGTGACGGTTTTTGGCCGACGCAATCTTTTGAACTGCCGGTTTTAAGCGGCGGGGCCAATTAGGGCATGTCATTATGATGAAAAACTTTGATCGTTCACAACGATCTCCTTCCATGGCTGCCTCTAAGACGACCATGCGATGTCCTTCTACCCTGAAGAATAACTTCGCCTACTTATTTACCTCACCTCTGGCTCAAAGTTCATTTTCTGAATTCCCTTTCGAGCGATCTGGGTGGGCGGCGGGGGAGGTGAGGGACAAGAGAAAAAGTGAACTTTCCCCTTTCTTCTCGAAATTCCACTTTTTTTAGATTGATGCATACCGAAGTCGATTATAATCCCCTACCAGGCCGGGAAGTTCCCAGCGAGAATAGTATTTAGTTGCTGCAGGGATAAGGTTAATTTGATCCCAGATAATTTTTCTGACTGCTGATTTTTCCTGTTTCACGCGTGCTACTTATACCATGCGGGCTCTCCCTTCGTAAGGGTCGTCTTTGCTTTCTCTGGGAGCGGGATTCATCGAGAGAGACGGTAGGCAGGGTAAGGGGTGGGGAGAGGGTAGGGGATGTCCCATAGAAGGAGATTTGGGTGGGGTCGTACTTTGCCAAAATTTTCACCAGCGACAAAACGTGCCTCGTCCCTACCCCTGAGCAACCCGAAATACACCCTCCCCGAGAATTCTTCTATCTCTGCTCATCTGACATCCCTGAGCCAGTCGCTGAATCGTGGCTACGAAACAGACAATGCCGACTGTACTTTTTGTCAATATGTACTTATGAAAGCGACCGTTTTCTCGTGATATTTATTTGCTTTTGAACTTGTTCCTCGCTTCTGAATCATGAATCAGGCTATGGTTACAGTAGGTTGCCTACTGTTGTTGTCTGACGAATAGCGCTTTTTTTCTCTTCCAAGAGCAGGGCTATTGTCGGGAAGTACCGTTTTTGCGACCGCTCTCAAGTGGCAGGAGTCGAACCAGTGGGCCAAATGGTAGAATATTTAAATGGGCCGAACGAGAGAATGTTTAGATATACCTCAAGCCATACCGCCCATCTTTCTTGTAAGTCATTGTTTTGTGAACCCAGATCACTGACAAGGGGTCTTCCGGGGGGAGGCCCCTGCATTGGAGGCGTAAGTGAGATTTATTCTCGCTGAGCGAAATTTCTGCAGAACACGATCCCTTTCCTCTTGTGGCGCAAGCAGTTGTTAAAACGGGGCAAGCGAAAGCAATTGGTGGAAAACGGTGTAGACGCGACTCGCTCAAGCCAGCCCGCCAGCTATGCCCCAGCACACGTAATGAAGACTTTGCCAACCCCTACACCATGCAGTAAAGTGTTTTAGAAAGCGCTTCGCAACCAAGGGGACCTTCGAACCTGGAAGGCCCTTGGCAAGGTGACCTTCGGTCATCTATTACGGTGAGACCGGATCGTCAGCCCGTGGGATGGCACCTTGCGCTCAGTGGCGCGTCGGATTGAAGACGTTAAAGATTTTGCATCTTCTGTTGCAGAAACAGCATCATGACATCGAAAACGCGAGGAACAGGTTCCGAGGCGAAATTGAATGGTTTCTGTGAACCTCTGTTTTTTCCGTCCCTTTGTTATGTAACCCATATTCCACATGAATAATGGATTCGAGTAAAGAACGAGTTGATGTGGTCGTTTAGGAAACGAAAACGTGGAGATTGAAAAATAGAGGCGGACCGACGTGGTCGTGGAGGGAACCAGACTTGGTCGCTGGAAAACAGATGTAAAATATCTGAGCAGTAGCTTGAAAGATGGAGGTCTAAGCCAATAATCGATACCTTTTGGGATGCGGCAAGCATTCTGCTTCCATTCAGAATCATAGTGGTCCACAAAACACCATGTGGCCTAAACAATGACTCGGGGGAGGGAGGAAAGGGGAAGGTGGAGGCAGTCAACACACGATCCAGCTTTTTTTTTCTCAGGACGACTTTTGGTACCGCCCTTGAGGGAGAGGCTTGTTTTGGCTTGCGGCTGTAAACCGTGCTCTCGGACCGCGAAGCGGTGTAACTGCTGCTCTTGCATGTACACCACCCCCGCCAGGATTGGATTGGGCCTAAAAAATCATTCTGTAACGTTTATGAGTTAGATAAAGAAGAGGAACGATAAACCTGAGGGGGGGGCAGAGGGTCTTGCGTCAAATCCCGTGGGCCAATTAATACTTGTAGTCCGGAGGGGTCGGCATTTGGTAGCACACTACTTATAAGGGTAAAGAGTGAACCTGTGTGAGGCATCCATCACATTAACTCCCTCCCTCCCCCCGCCCTCCCCGTTAAGTCGTTTTCAGTCACAAGTTCACAGGCGACTTTTTTGAATGCCAAGTGGCACATCCTACTTTGCCCTGTGGGACATCCTAAATGGCTCGCGGTCCTACATTTTCCCCTTCATTCCTCCGCCATGACAACCTAACGAGACCCATGATAGCTTTTCAGTAGGAGGACACAAGTAAATACCTCATGAATGCTCAGGAGGAAATGGAGGAGCGCTTTAGAAAGGAGTCCCTGGGGAGCTGACATGACAGCGTAGGTTGCCATAAATAGAGCTAATTGGAGGTTATCAGTTGCAACACTCAATGCCACACTTGGGGAATTAATCTCTGCAGGAGGGAATAAAGCCCACGCTCTTGAGCGAAACAATTTTAGGCGCAGTTCGGCTTGCTAGGGGCAACAGATGGTACTGAGCCAAGGCAGATCAGGCCATTCTGTAAAGACCTGCCAACTCCTGGAACCGAAGCGACTCATTCACGAAAATTCGCAGCTTTGCAGAAGTTTCAAGGTCTCACCAAAGTGTAGGCTGTTAATTAAGATGAACTAGCAAAAGGAACTAGAAGACTGCAAATGCCCCTTCCAAGCCGAACAGCATATGGCGATCACCCTACCCTTTAGCAGCTTCGGCATGCACTTGAGGCATGAAACATTTTGGAAAAATTAGCCTCTTTTTCTGAAGATATGGCAATTACTAAAGGGCACCGAGCACATAAATTTGTTGCCGGACGAAAATGGAGGTGGAGAAGCCGGCAATGGTAATTCGAAGTGGCAGTTTGGAATAAAATGTGTACTTACTAACGTGACCTTGAACGGTGACTACGAGTCCAACTTCCCTACCTGCCGCAAACCTCCTTTCCAGCCCATTCACGGAAGAGTTCGAGACCTTGATACTTTAACTCTTTTGCATTTTTTTGACACTGCTCTCTCCGAACTTTAAGAACCCTTTTGGTTGGTTGGTATGCTTTATAGCGCTGTAAATCAGAGTTTTTGAAGAAACGGAGTCTTTTCGAAAGAATCAATCGACCACATTTCGGTCGCTGGGCTCTTCTTTTACACTTTTGCATACATTTGCAGCCTAAAAAGCTGCCATGGAAGGTGGTCTCGTTCCCCGAGAAAGAATGCCACCACAACATTTC
>MU913798.1:0-11756 GCA_036418165.1 Cooperia oncophora | reverse complement strand
CCATTGTAAAAAAATTGCTAAGTGCACCCTCCCGGGGTTTCCTCCTCCGGCACGACCCTCCCCCCTTATAGCTGCCATCCCCTGAATTCTGCCTAACTACCTACCACAACTCACCCGCTTTTCCCAAAAAAAAACTGGAGAAGGCAGAGCATCATTCGTCACGGAGTATTTAGTGCACTTGAAACTGGAAAGTCAACTAGAAAAATGAATTCGGAATTAATGACCTCCGAGGAGTATTCAAAGGATTTCTTGTGCAAAAATAGATTTATCGTAGTAGGACTTATGACTTTTGCCCAAGAATGAGCCCGAAGGGGAAAGGACCTTCAGGCAGAGTGACTCTGTTCAAGGATGTTCAACCTATTCGGATGACGTCAGCTGCGGTTCTGCCCATGGACGGCCCAGTTCGGCCTGGTGGGGCCAGTTAGTACCCGGCCAATCCCGCACAGGCCTCTTCGTGAAGACCTGTCAAGTTCTGAAACCGGAGTGGCTCACTGTTCCGCTCGCAGCCTTACAAGAGTTTACAAGTCTTACCAAAATGAGACCTGTTAGTTCCAATGAATTACCAAAAAAACTAGTAAGATTGCAAAAATTCCCCAAGCCGAATAGCTCCCGCAAGGACTCCTTCGAATGCCCCCTCCAAGGTTATTAGCGCCATTTTTAGCAGGAGAAAAGCAATCCCCATTATGGGGCTACTAATTACCCGCTCGTCTAGAGTTCCTTGGATGTCCCTGCGACGAATTGGCTCATTTGAACTTAGAAACGAGCCAGAAACGTGAGAAAGGAAGGAAAGAGAAAGGAAAGGGCGTTATTCGATTGAAGGAGCCTATTGTTCTCATATCAGCAATTCAGAGAGAAACGTATAGCATGGCAATTAATTGCTGTAAGGGATACGTTGTGGGAATGTCTCAGACGTGTAGATTACTTTGTTTGACGAAAGAACTTCGGCGCATCTAGAAATCCACGACCAGACCAAGAAACATCCACTGCGAAAGAGTGGGGGGGGGGTGCCTTGGAGACTCCTGTTAGTATACGGGTAACTTTGTAAATTCTTCCCAACTGCTGTAAAGCTATGGAAAGGTAACAGTTTCATTTCCATGCTCTCTACCCATTAGGATATTGGCATCTAGGGCTGCAAATGCGGATTTTCGCCCGAATAGGGCAGAGCGGACACGGCACGCGGGCATCCTTCTCCACCTTGGGAGTCATAGTTAGGGGGCCATATTTGATCGGTGGAAGAGGGGCCTGTTCTGCAGAATTCACTCCCTACGACAGGCCGGTCCCTGGCTCGGAACAGGAGTACCAGGTAGTTTAGAGTTCTCCTAGCCAAATCGTGATTCATTCTTCGCACTTCCTCCCCCCTCCCACTTGCTTATTCTGAGTACTTACAGATTCTGTGGTCGCAGAAGAAACAAAACCATTTTGTGGCTTAACAGGAGCCGACTGAACTTTCCGAAATTCGGCGCAGCTCGGCTTGGTGGGGGCATTTTAGCTCGTTCCCACCGATCACTCTCTCCTGTGGAGACTTGTAAGTTCCAGTAAAGCTATATAATAGCAGGATGTTTGTTCACGCTTGACAGGAGTCTACAAGTTTTACCAAGGTGGCTTGACATGGATGTCACAAGTTTTACCAAGGTCTGACATCTTGCAGGCACCAGCAGGAAAGATCGAATAAATTGGCGAAATGCCCCTCCCAAGCCGAACAGCGCACAAATTTCCTCACTGTGATGACGGAAGTCTAAAGGAAGCCCTTAACTCCCATGGCGGATTGTGATGGAACGTCGGCCGTGTGTTAAGAGCGAGAAAACTGCACACTTAGGCAGGTTATTCCTGGGTACACGGCGGCCCGCGTTCTCAGTGTGTGTTTGAGCTTGGCATGGTGTACAAGACAACGTTACGGGCTGTCAGTGAGAAGCACTGATAACGCTTTTCTTCCAAATATGATTAGCACTATGCAAGAAGACGGGGCTACTACAACGGAAGCTGTAAAATCATTTTTCACTTCTTTATGATTCCCAAAAAGCTGCACTTTTCTTCGAGTAGCACGGATCATTATCTCACATAGCACTTTTGCTGGGTGGAATATTCAAGGAAGCTCCAGGAAGGCCTCCAGTGGCTTTGTTTCGCGACACATTGAGCTCTTGGACTGACTTATTACGCTTCCCATGAAAAGCGATATTATGTAATAGTATAAATAAGAGGGATCAAAAAGCCTCGCCATCTCCTCGCTCTTCCCTCGGGCCTTCCCTCCCATAATCCCTTTCGGCTTCCCTTTGAAAGCATTACACACAATAATTTACCCTAGGTTCTCACAGAGATCTTGGAAGGCGGGCGATCTTTGTGATGCGACACAGTCGCACCGCTCACGGCGGCGAAAGTCGCCGCGACGCGACAGAGCTTTGTTGAACAAACTTTTCAGAAAGAAAAGAAGGAGAACTTAGCGTTCATGTGAAGAGTAGCAATTGGGTAGATCCTTTTCATAACTGGAAGAGCCATGAGACCACACAAGTTCGTACGAGAGGGCTGTGGCGCCTCGGGCCACGCCTACCACCGCCATTCCTCACGAGAGATTCGCCCTATACCCGAAAATCATTCGTAAGAAAGAATATCAGGACCCTTCAAATAGCGTCGCGTTTTGCAACAAAAAGCGCGCTCAAGACGACTTAGCGAGCTCTAACTTTCTCGTCGCTCCTTTTCCTGACACGCCCACCCACAAGTGGTCGTAATGGCCAGGATTCGATTGGGATTGAATCAGTTGTTTCCCATGTGCTGCAGAGCTGCATTTTTCACGTCTCCAGGGTTTCTTTTTAGAAAGCAGGTTGCGAGGGAACCAAATTATGTCGCGACTTGCCTTTAAAATATGGCATTTGGTTTCTAGGGCCGTGGATATGAAAGTCTTCCAAACACTGGACTCAAAAACCGGAGAGTGCTCTTCGCCATGGAGCATGTTGCACTTTCCCTAGTTTCTTTTTCTATTACATGTTGAAATACAAATCTCACTACTGGTACCTGCAAACCGTTGCGCAGCCGCTAACCGGTACTATTGGACTACATTAAATACAGGAATTTGCAGGTCTTCATGGGTGGTCTGTACAAAGTTTCTTGAGCACCATGTGGTACCCCCACCAAGCCGAATTGCGCCAATCCGGATAACGATATCTGGATTCCTGAATGGCTTGTAGCACTTGAAAGATGTACAGATATCTCTAAAAAGGACAGTTGACTTCACTTTGGATTCAATCGTCAAAGGGTCAAATTGGATCGAAATTGGCAATAGGTAGGACTGGAACTGAAGAGGCACGATTGTACGCAAGCGGTAAAAGTGCTCAAGTATGAAAGTGCAAGCAGAAGGTCTTGTTAGTTAACGAAAAGTAGAAGAAAGCCGTCGAAAACTCCCTAATTAAGGTTTCCCCGTGACAGCTGATTTGGCGACTGAACGAGCATACGAAAAGCAAAAGGCGAAGAGAAATTGAACTGAGACGAGAGGTGAGAACGGATGAGTGAACAGAAAGATAAGCGGGACCACAGGCGGCAATACAAGCGAAACAGTGTGTGCAGGGATAGGTTCACTGGGCACAGGTCACAAACCTGTACTGCGCTCGCTCTACTAAAGGCAACTTGGACTCCATCCCTACAATTACATCAACTTTTACTTGTTCACTGCACTCTGTCGTTGGCGTTCTGCGATCGACTGTGCCCTCACAGATTTCAAACTCTGTAACGCAAATCGGTTCTCCCAGCCTGAGTCCCTACCCTTTAGAAATTTTCTCCCCCGGTCCCACATTTTGTCGTAATTTTCATGCTTTGGCAACACCTGGCCCATCTGTCTGCTTTTAGGGTTTACAGGAAGCGTCATGCCCATAGAAGTTCAAGTAGCTCGTAACCGTGCGCTCGTTGCTCCATTTGAGTGGAAAGGAGAGCAACATACACTCCATTTCCCGTAGATGGAAAGGGCGTGACTGCGTTTTCTTCCGGCAATGGCTATTTGATTGCGTTTTTCTCTTCGATTTTTTCATTGGAGACCAACTGTCATCTTCTCTCCAGCTGGACAAAGGCAAAACGGCAACATTCGACCAAAACGGCAGCCGTCCCCAGGATCAGGTATCAGCCACATTCTCTTGAACTCACGCGGATATGGAGCGGTATGTCTCTTGAGACTGGTCACCCACACCACAACCAGTACTTCCCTCAAAATGTGCCTTTAATCTTACAAATGACAAAACACTTGTTACTGACAAATAAAAACCCATTTGCCCACCTTATACCTAGAGGCGAGGGGGAGGGGGCAGACTGGAGCGCACGTAGGGCGACATGCAACAATTGGTGGAAAAAGCTGCCCTGCCTTCTCTCGTTTCCAGGAAAAATGAGTGTAAATATCTATCACCAATTCTGTAAGGACACTTTTCGTGGCTAATGACGTTGAATAGCGGAAGAGAAGGTGTTGATTGACCCTTCAGTAGCGTATGGGGTAGAAGCAACCGTTGAGTGTCCCTTGAGACCACTCCTATATCAAACATTGCATGAGCATCACGAGAAGGAACTGAACAAGAGAAAGAGAGCGGATAACGAGAAGGAAAGGAAGGAAATACAGAACTTAAGACACAAGGAGACCGCTATGCATGTTGAAGTGGGCAAAGTGGGCTGTTATGGGCCCATGGGCCTAAGTCATAAGCTTGAAACCCGCTCCTCGCACACTTTTCAAATGCAAAACCTGCACATCTTTGCCCTTGTGAGGTGACCTACCTTGTAACGGAAGGGACTCTATCTCTCAGATAATCGGAAAATACGGTTTTAACTACTGCAAGGTGACCCTCATCACTTATTTCTTACTGTTTACAATCCTCGTCAGATGAGATAACAACTAGATGTCAGGCCATTATGCTAGTGGAGAGATAAGCGAGCCTAAGCCGGTCACGTAGCGGTATGCACAGGAGCTTATGTCGGATGTGACAATGACAAATAATTATAGTAAATTGCTCCTGCCTGTAATTGGAATCGGAGACAATGGGCGAAGGTAATGTACTGATAAGTGGCGCCGCACAGGGGGGACACCTACAGTATCGGTTTCCGCTCAAGATAATCAAAAAAAACCGTTGAGTCAGTTGAAAAAACCGAATAAATGAGAAACATTGTACTGGAGATAAAAATTGGTGCCAGACTGGTCTAGGAAGACAAAAAAACTGACTCACTAGTCGTCAACCGTGCCCCACTGATGAGCAGGATCGTTGAGGAAAATTGGCGAGTCAGTGCCACCCCCCTCCACTTTGAAAATGAGTGCCAATACCCCTTCTTGTTTTACCAGCTGAAAAGAGAATGAAGTAGCAATTCAGACTCTGAAGCTGTATTCAGACTCTGAAAAGAGTATGTGGTGCTTTTTGCCTCGGCTGCACCAGAGAATTCCAGCAGAAACGACTCGCCCCCCTTTAAATGAGTCAAATACGACCCCTCTGTTGAGGATTACTCTGACCCTAATGGTGAGTCGTAGGGTTGACGATATAGCCAGGTCATATCATTGGTTAGGAAATTTGGTCGAGTCAATGAGATCCCTGGATGGCGGCTTGGAACGACCATCCCCCACTCCCCGCCCCCTGGTTCCCCCCTCTGATACGATCCAAATGTTGTTGAGCGGCGGGCCGGGGTAAGCGCATGTGAAGCCTGACTGAGAAAAAATTCTCTCAGAATCGAAGTCGAACTTCTCCCCTCCCCAATGTCATCTATTGACCCCCCCCCTCATAAGGCGTCCGTGAAAACAAGAAAAATCAAAATATAACTCGCGAAAAATTTTCTTAGACCAGATACGAACGGCGCTGTTTATCGACGAGGGGGCATTTTGTATTATAATTGCTTCCCTGGTTCCGGTTTACAAATCTCACTCTGGTAAAACTTGTGAACGCTTGTGAAGCTGGAGCAAGATCGTCTAGCCACCATCCTAAAACGTGTCAACTCGAAAAAGGGTACCTAGATGGGTTGGCAAATCTATGAAAGCAGAATTGCCCCGAAAGCTCGGATAAGCAGCGCCGTATAGCGAACTCCTTCGCTCTAGTGACGCAAATACGGACCCTCCCTGTAGGGATCCCATTATGTGCTCTTCATAAACTTGTGGCCCCGAAGCTTCAGGCTAGCAACGTTGTTTTGACGGTAGTTTTTTCAGCTCATGTTAATTTCTTCTTTTTCGATTGCACATTAACTCGAAGTGGGTGGAAAAGGGATTGTATAGAGCGATTCAGAAATGCCACTATTACTGTGCGTAAGAATCTCTTGGGATGTATGGCATCCCAAGAAGGGTTTGGTCAGCGCCAAAAGTTTTCAGGTTTGAGATGAGACAAAGCTAAGGGGTAGAAATGGGTGAGATAGCTGTATTGCTAGGGAAGGCATTCATTGCTAAGCTGATGACGGCGCCGACGCCACATTTCTCACCTATTCATGCATTTGTGCATAACAACAGTTGAGATAGTCGCTGTCGGCTTAAGTGCTTTATGACTCACAAATCAGAGGAGGATAGCACCAATGGGATAAAAATAGGGATAAAAGTAGAGATGAGCTCAAAACAAAAGAAAGCAGGAACAGCTGACAAGAGTTTTTATACAGGTAGTGATGAGAGTGGCAGCAATGGCATCTATTGTGGTCACTCAGTCAGTCGAGACAAGGTCGAATGTGAGTGACCGGAACGAGGAACAAACAATGCATGAGGACCTTGGCGTACATTCGTGTCATAATGGCGGCCTATGACTAGGGAGGGGCGGGCTATCTTGGAAATGAGCGAGCGCACGACCCACGACGTTGCCAAGTACCTGAAGGTATCATTTCCCTCGGATGCCAGTTCGACTCATTGTCATAACATTTAGCGGCCAGCGCGGGCCTAAACGTTGTGCAAAACGCGCCGACAGGCTACTACTGCGCAGACGCTCGGGCGTGTAATCATCCCACCTTCCTTCAGTAAAGCGCTAAATGACCTAATTGATACCAATTGATATGTCTACCGCTATGTACCGCTTTGAATAGACGTCGGTATAGTATAATGCAGAACCCTTCACGAGAGGTTGTTAATTCGCTTTCATGGCTTGTTTTATGGGCTCTTGTGCGGGATCGCCTTTCTCAGAGCCTGGAAGAATCGAAGCAATTTATGACTACCCGGCCACGCGGCCTACCGGGCCTATATTCGTGATGAAGAAGATTTTTCGGGCTTTTGCTGAAGTCTTGACGTCAGACGTGCAAATACCCGTGTTGAAAACCCCTGAGGCGTTTTGGGTCAGATCGCCTAAGCCCACTGGATCCGAAAAAAATGAAAAATACTTTCTAGTAACGCCGTTGGAGTTCTGACCCTATTAGCATTGTAATAGCGACCCTGGTTGAGGAAGGGACAGCTTGATTCGAGTGTCTACCTGGTAACTTCCTCTAACTGTCGTCATTTCCTTCCTTATGTCCTAATTGCATCAGCTCGACCTGAATGACTGACTTGTCCCAGAGTAACCAAAGAACATTTCTCGAGTAAGGGAGCAAAACGAATCACCTGAGTTCTGGATCAGTTTTTTCAGCGTATTTTCTTTGGCTCAGGTTCCAAGGAATCCCGAAGATCCGACTGTATTACGGTATGTGGGCCACCCTGCGATTATGTAAATGATAATTCGCTTGACCTTGAACTTCAGTGGGGTGGTAGGAACGTTTAGCCGGGTACTCGTATATGGCTCCAATCCCTCGTGCTCTAAAAAAGCGATCCCACCGAAATGCATTCCAAGCCGTAAAACGGGCAACTTTCGTGATGTCGTCATGAGAAGCCAAACGTAGTGTGTTCAAATGGCGATTACCATACGCGCTGTTCGGAAGCCACATCCCGGTGAGTGCCTCCGCCTAGTCATAAGCCTCTTCCCACCCCCCCCCCCCGAGGAAGGTGAGACTGTGGCAGATTAGTCTGGCTCACGTACCCGGTGCGCCACGCAAAGCCACTGTGAAGATCACCCAGCATTCAACAAGGTACTGCGATTTTGAATGATAGTAGAATGCATGCCGAGGCGGGGGATTGATCAACAGCAGATCTTCATTCATTCTCCATCTCTTCATAGTTTGTTACACAGGACTAAGGCGGCGCAGAAAATTACGGGAAGCATTCTTGAACCTTTCTTTGTGCCCAGATCCCTCCTTCTCATCGAAGGCACTACTCACTTGACCAGAGTGATAAATCAAAGACGGGGCAAACACTATACCTTCTTATCAGTACTCATGCGTAAGGTATCTCGAGTTGAATAGCTGGTGAGCCGTTGAGAAGATTGTCACCTCCACCAGCCGGCAGCCTTAAAGAGATTAAAATGCCACCTCCAACTCGACCTAACGTCATTTTCTCTTCATCTAATTTACCAAGCTATTTCTGTTTTTTTTCGAAGTTTTTTATGGAGTATGCACAACTATACGATGTACCAAATGAATAATCAAAAATTAATGTAAGTCATTGGGATGTTTCAATAATACTGGTGAGGGGTTTATCGATGTAAGCAGCTACTTTGAGAGAGCTGAACGTTATATCAGAATAATGCTTCCAGGGTTGGATGTAGCCCTGGAGCGAGCCAAAAAATGAAAAAATGAAAAAAGATAAATAAATGGAAGCGAACCTCGGTATGAGTTTGCCAACCGTTGTTTCAGATTCGACTCGGAAAATGTCTACCACACAAAGGAGACCAGTGACAGCTGTGGTCGTAGCAACGCATCGATTGTCGTATTTTAGCCCATTCCCCATTCCTAGCCTTAAAATGTATCACCCTGTCATAACAAAAGCAAAAGTCTTAAATCTTTCTTTAGTACTTCATTCTATAAAACCCCGACACCCCTGATCCCCTTCGCCTCACCTCGGCCTACAGAGAAGCGGGAGCGCAGACAAAAAAGCGAACTCCTTCCATGCCATAGAGGCGGCGTTCACCAAATGAAAGGCTGGACGAATTTATCAAAGGACTATAGGAGTTTGTTTTTTCAAAAGATTGGTCATTCAAAAATCAGGGAGTACGTTTGTGGTTCGCGGGAGCGGCACACACTGTAACTGTACTGCATCGCTGGGAGAATCCCATCGGAGGTCGTACTTGGCCGGTGGGAAGGGAAGCAGGTCATACCGGGATCCCTTTTCGGAGGCGTCGTACCGCTGCCATTTCACCCATCCTGATGCTATACCGCGCCTACCTCCCTCCCCCTTCCCCCACCCCCCCCCCCTCTAGCGAGAACACTGATCAAACTCAAGGAGGCCTCCAGTATTTGAGCCAGCCTGAGCATGCTATATCAATTCCAAGGCCGAGAAACTCACGTCCCGGTTTCTGGAAGATGTCGCGTTGATAGTGGAAAACACCAGCTGTCCAGTTGTTTAAGCAACGTTGCTATGGTTCAAGATTCATTTTTCATGATTTTCAGGCACCAGGGGATCCCAGAGGATCAAAGTCCTTGTGAGGCGGAGCCAAATCGAACCATCCTCTCTTTTTGGAGTTTCAATACAGAGCCGGAAATTAATCACGGTGCAGAAAGGCTTTTTATGGACCAGGTGGCGCATCCTAGCGGTCGGGAGATTGTTAGCTAGAAGACCGCCTCCAAATTCTCTTTCCCGACAGAACTCCCTTCCACAGCCTTCCAATCACCTTATCCCACCACATGCAGTCAAGAGCGCGTGGGGGAGGGGTAGGGGGAAGGGCGGAGGGAGAGGAAGAGTGATACCTCTGTCCAACTTTTTGAAATAGTAGTGTTGATGGTCCAATAGCTGTGGAATGTATATAAATCGCGCGTGAATAGTCATTAATATTTTCTACCTGGTAAAATACGATCCCGTCCTTTTCGGAGACCAGGTATGACCCCAGTGGGGGTCCCCAAGGCATGGCGTGCCCTGTTGGTAGAGATAACCTTCTGTGGGCACGATGATAACGCAAAGGCTTTGCCAAGTCCCTTAGTCTTCGTCTCTTTTTGCCAGCTGAATGGGGTTTCGATCATTTTGGGGTGTTTCTCTTTCTAAGTCGTCTGTTTTCTCCACTCCAAGCTCCGTATCTTCCAGCAGTTTGGCCATATTATGGTTACCCTACAGGGTTCTTATCCAGGGTGTTATCAGCGTTTTAGCACCTCTTATTTGAACCCCTCTGCCCACTGATAACGATCGCGGAAACGCTTCCAATGTTTTTTTTTCTCATTTTGCAAGGAGTAGTGTGGATTTTACCAGTTTATGCCTCCCTAAGTCCGCAACAGTTGGAAGAAAAGGCTTCTTGGTTGCGATCCAAATTCACACGCCCTCTCGTTTGCACGGATAATGAGTGTATGTAACTTAGGAGAACGGCCCTAAATTCCGCGGTCTACTTGGGTGGGCCGCAGCGCCCAGGATGGCATTCCTCTCGCCCACATAGACACCCGTAATTACTTGGCGCCATATCGTGTAGTGAATGTGTCAACACACACACATGAAGTGACGACGTCAAGACGTCGAGATGAGTGAGTCAACAAGCGATGTACAAATATAGGACTATGTGACACTTCTCAGTGGAAATCACACATCATGAGAAGAGCAGCATGGTGCCAACATAGCTAGGCTGGGCCACGCAGAAGCGCTCCTGCGTCTTTTTCCCTAACTAGGGCTAACGCTCAAAGACAGTCCCCGCGCTCGAGCATTGCGTAGGCCGCGCCTTTCTTAAGTATCATGAGTCCTGATCTTCAGTCTCTGAAGGTTACCGTGCCATTTTGCGGTTTTCACCAGCGAGTAATGATAGGCGCTGGACCCTTCATGAGTGGCAGTTCTGACACTTTCGTGCCTCTCAGGCTAACCTACCTGGTTGTCCCACAAAACTCGAAGGCTATTTCCTGTCAGAATTCAGTTTTTACACTTTGTTTTCGTTTTTTTTAGTGTTAGATGGTATTAACATTGGATGACGCGAAGAAACGATTAGTGTGCCACAAGCGGCAGGGTATACTTTTCTGACATAAAACGAGCATTCCAGAGAGGCTACCAGACTTTAGCTATGGGGTTCTCCATGACATTTTTGTTTCTTTTTCTACCCTGGAGGTCATTTAGCGCGTGAAGGTTTGTAAGCCAACGGCGCTATCCACAATAGCAGTTGTGGGTTTGCTTTCAAGCTGGGCAACGCTTCTGCATCCCTTCCCCTGATCAAAGGCTTCAAGGTAAGAGTGCAGGCGTTCAGAGTCGCTGCGGGTTACTGTATCAGAGAAGACAGTCTCATTGTCAGTACGATCTTGACTGTGTGGGCCCCAAGCATAAGCCTTTGGCTAATGCCGTTTGGACGAGCTGACTTTTGGCTTTTAGCTCATTTTTAAAGTGACTAAATCACCTCCGCTGAAAACTTGTATATAGAGGTAATCTAACATCCTGATTACGACTATGACATTCATTCTTGGCGCTGGCGCTAATGGAGAACACTACGATTATCTGCCTTCTGTTAAAGGCAGTTGGCACGATAAATCCCCAAGGCGACTAGGATCAATACTCCTGGCAGGATAGAATTCCGCGACCCTGGGCAGGCGCTGCATAGCGGTTTCCCCGAGGAAGGTGCCCTTATAAGGGCCCTATCAAGCCACAACTTTACGTCCCAAACGCCCGCCCACAAATGGACGACCGTTCCTGACGCTCGTATTCATTCATTTGCTAAGCAAATTATGAAGCGAAGGGATTGGTATGAAGCGGCCGTGATGCTGCATGCATACATGGGTACACATATGCAGCCGTCTTCGGTAGCGTGATTGGCAAGATGCCTACGGGAAACTCGTCCGAAATCGATTTACAAGTCACTGAGAGT
>MU913797.1:12433-25649 GCA_036418165.1 Cooperia oncophora | reverse complement strand
AGGAAAAATCACGAAAAGTCAACAACCGGGAAAAATTCTTTCCCAACGCGGTGGATTTCTCTCAAAGCCACATACGACCCCCTCCCTCTCCCAACAACGACCAAATACGACCCCTCACCAGCGGAAAAGTACGACTCCCTATGTGCTTCACTCAGCGATGCTGCACCCTGTCCCGTGTCCCCTTCTGTGATAATTGTTAGTGGATTTCAGCTCACTTTCCAGGGCTGTCTCCTTTTCGGGGGCTGAATATACCGAAGATTGTCAGGAACTGAGGAAAACTCGTAGCAAAGAGAAGTTACAAAGGATCAGAAACGACAGAGCATTGCTCGAACCATTTATTAGGCTGTAAGCCTACGAAGTGAGCGTCACGTTCATCTTATGCCGCAGAAATAACTGCACAAGTGGCTGCCACTATCCTTTAGGCTACTATAAATCCGGTTGTCAGGGAGCTGAATGCGGCGGTGAAAAAGAACATACGCAGGTAATTGCAGCAACCAATAATGGGAAGAGTAATGTGAGAGAACAACAACGGATGTATAGTGGGCGTACACTGAGCTGACACGCCCCTTCCTTAGCCGCTTTTTTCACCGAAATCATGACGCACTTACAGGATATCGCCTTAAAGCGATGAGTAGGGGATAAAAAAGAAAGCTGCTCCAAGTGCATTACTACAGAGGCGGCTAAACCGTTGGGATGTCCTCTATGTAGTGATAATCTAAGGCGTACTTCGGCTTGATGGGGGCATAATAATGTACTCATAGAAGCTCGCATAGGCTACCTTGTTAGGACATGCAAATTCCTGTGTCTAAAGTGGCTCACTTGTACCACTGGGCAGCTTCACAAGAGTTTGCAGGTCTCACCAAAATACGTCCTGTTATTTATCATGAACCAGTAAAAGGAACTAGCCAAGGTACAATATGCCCCCTCCAAGACGAGCAGTGCCTAATTTGGTAACTTTAAGATGTTCCGTTAGCAGTAAAAAATGCATAAGGCTCTCAGCTTTAGCGAAATATTTCTGGGGTATGCTACGCATTTTACTTCCATTCAAAACCCCTTTGGAACTTTGAAAAACACTTAGCTTATAAATGGAATTCCAAAGCCAATCTATGTACAAAGTGGTATGGAATTCTTCAAATTATCATGATATACTCCAACGTTTTTTTTTATTTTGCTCCAGTGGCCCCAAACAAAGTTGAGCGGCTCAGGTTCGGCTTTGCGGAGGGGCAATGAAACGCTTCTTAGATAACTTGTACAGACTCCGTTGTTCGAGACCTGCAATTCAGAATGCCTCTCAAACCGGACAGCGCCCAGAGTTTTGTGAAAATTGCAAGGAGGGATCTTCTCGAAGAAGTAGTTTACTTACCGCTTTGCACGTGCCCTTATACGGAAACCAAGTAATTCACGACTGGTCCTTCCATGCTCGAGCCGGTGTTTTCACCCTCTCACACAACCCTCTCACGGAGCTTGGGGGGTGGTAAGCTTTTTTGGGGTTGAAGCCTGGGCGAAAGTTCGATCCCGCGATTTGACTTCATGGACCCCCATGCGTGGGCCTGGTCACCAATGCCACTTGGCATTGCAAGAAAGCACATAAAAAGGAATGAGGGGAACCGAGGCATGCCCACGGATGGCCGTGTACTCATCTAATCTGGGATACTCAAACGAAGGTATTATCAGGGATCTGCCATGAGGCTCCTTGAGCAATTTCGTATCAATGTGAGATGAGGCAGCGTCCTGGCCTGGGGGGGGGACTTCACACAATACGATCCTTCCTCTCAACATTTCCTCCTCTGGTACGATCCTCCTTGCCCATCCTTCCTAATTTCTACCTCTCTGTAATTTTTCCCCACTCCCATTCCCCGGAGCATTTTTTTTTGCCAAGAAGTTTCTTCGTCTCCCCCCCCCCGAAGAAAAAACTGCATTGAGGGGAGACGAGGGGAGTGGGTCTTGCTACAGTCCGCAGTTGAAGCGGGAGAACCGAAGAAGAGTCACAGCCTGACCAGGTTTGGTGCAGGCATGGCAGCCCCCCTCCTGTGGGTGGCATGCCCAGCGTACGACGTGTCCTGAATGCTCAGATTTTACCTAACTGCATTACATGGGTTTTCCTTTTCCCACACGCATGACTGAGCAATTTCACACGAGAAATTTCCTGGCGTTTCAAACTCGCACTGAAAGCCTCGAAAAAAGAGGTTACAGGATATGGAAAGAAAAAGATAACTCAACATTAGACTCATTGGGGGAAATTAGCCCTGTGATGCAGACAGCTCAATAAAACCTCGAACACACCCTCAAATTCTGAAACGGCAGGTGGTTAGCCCGACGATTCGCTGGCTGTCTAGGAAATTTACCGTTGCTAGCAACGCGGTCGAAAGCAAGTTAGAATTTGGTCACGGCGCGGAGATTTGATCGCAAGATCTTTTGCGAATAATTACTCTAAATAAATGCTAATAAAAAGTCAAACAGCGGCTGTATTTGTGTCGGACACAGTTCAGGCTCCCCGACCGTGACGGCTATGGCTCGCTTGAGAGGATAACCTTAGACGTGGTCTAAACAATGAAGGCATCGTACCTTGAGATTAAAGGAGTCGTGTTTGGCAGGTGGAGCGAGGGGTCGTATTTTCTTTGGGGAAATGTATCCGGCTGTTGGCTTTAATCATTTTTTAGAGGAAATTCTCTCTGTCAGACGGTATTTTTAAAATAATCAGAGAAATTTCGAGAAAAGACCGGGGAAGTGATATGAGGTTTGGGAAATTTAGGAATATGGTGGTAGCATAAGGAATTGGATCTTACGAAGGGAGGTATTTCTGAGGGGTTCGTATTTCGCCTCTTTTTTCTTCACCGACAGGACGTGCTCCACCTTCCTGCGAAAGGTTTCATTAATTTCTTCACTTATGAGTTTACACCTTGCAACGTACCTCAGAACGCGAAAGAGGGGATTTCCAGTGTATGTAAAAAAATAGAAAGCGACAGAGAAGACAAATAGCTATCCATGGTTCACTTCACAAACAGAAAAGAAGAAAAATTATGGCAATGTCAAGTTTATGGGGCTATCTTCCTCGCCCTCCTAGATAAATAATCCCCAGGGAGGTGCTGCTCCCCCTAGCCGGAACACGCGGAGGTCAGCACTGCTGACAACACAACCCAACGAACATAATCGTTGGACTGCAAGCACGAATCATGGCGGTGAGAAAAAAATCTTTTCCTGCCTCAGCTTCCCTTGGTTTCAGTTTCTAGAGGAAAAAAGTAGGTCAACCGGGTGATGTGAAGAAGGCGCCAAAAAATCCTCTTCTCTCCCGAAATTCCTACGTCCTTTCCAGGTCAATGGACAGGTCAATGGACAACCCTCTCAGCATGAGAAGCAAGTTCCCGTCCCCATCAAGCGTCTTTTCCCTCTTCCAGGAATCTTCGAGGGTGGGGCATTCTGCACTGCACTAGTTCCCTTTGCTAGTTCATGTTAATTAACAGGTTACAATTTAGTGAAACATGTAATTACTGCGAAGCCGCGAAACGGTATAAGTGAGCCAGTTCGGTTATAGGATTTGACAGTTCTTCACAAGGTAGCCTGTACATGCTTCGCTGAGTACAAGTTGGTGCCCCCACCAAGCAGAACTGGGCCAGGAAAACCTACCATAATTTTCCTTGAATTATTTCCCAACGTAAAATTGAAATTCATGTTGTAGCGTCAAGATGCTGACATGTCATTCCATGGGCAGCTACCAGTTTTCTTGACGATTTCGCTTGATGCCACTATTATAAGGATGCCGGAGGGGAGTCCCTCCCAGACCAACAAGACCAACATTTCTTCTAATCATGAGGTCTGGACTGGGCGCTGGACTAGCTTAATAGGGAAAAGGGGTGCAGTTCGGCTTGGTGGGACACTTGAATAGCATGGTTGTGAGCTCGAATTGTACAGACCACTTAGTGAAGACCTGTACGTTTTTGTGAACTAGTAGCCCACCCCCACCATTTCGCTGCTTCACAGGCACATCTCCCACCAAAGTGAGACCTTTTATCTAACAAATGGAACAGGCGAAAAAGCGGGCGGCACATTTCGAACCGAATATCGCCGATGAATGAGCCACTACTCGTAAGTCGCAATGCAGTTAAAAAAGGCAAACGGATTATTCAATTAGACTCATAGTGAATGTGTAGCGTATTGCAAGGGAATCTATTACTAAAAACTACCTTATCCAAAAGCTTTCATAGAAACGTCCGTTCTGGAGCGGGGGGGGAGGAATTCGAACGACTTCTCGTGCAAAAATGGTGCTACGTAAAGAAAACGTGGGCTTTTTTAGGGTCTAGGGTTGAAAGAAGCTCTACGATGGGTGGACCGAGTTCGCCGAAAAAAGCGATTTCTACTCTACTGTGATCAACATCTCAACTTCATACAAGGAACCTTTCTAAATGCCCCCTCCAAGACGGACAGCCGACAATAATGGAGGAAATCGATTGGGATATACTAGCAGTAGCAGTGCTAGAGGAGCCGGTGTAGGTGGAAGAAAGAGGCTGAGCACTTGTGAAGCCATGAAAGCAGAATCAGCTATGGATGAGATGTGATGCAAGAAGCGTAATAATAGCCTGCTGTTTCTCGGGCAAGCGATGACAAAGCGGTCAAAAGGGAAGACAGATGAAGAGGAGGTGAACGATAGAAAAACTCTCATTAGACAAGACAAGTTGAAGGAGCAGTTGCTCGCTCTCAGCTCTATTTCTTATGGGCTGATACACAAGGAGCTGTATGTTCGAATAGACCATGGAGTTTGGAAGATTAATGAGTTTGTCTGAGTGCTGTGCACTTGCTGTAAGACATGATCGCCCTTTGTTTTCTTGCTGAAATGAAATGTAAAATAATAAAAAGTGAATTAAAACAGCTCGAAATATGGAACAGTTCGGCTTGGTGGCGCAATAATAGCTACCAGCTAAACTTACTTGTACAGGGCACCCTGCGAAGGCTTGTAAATTCTTGTGAAACGGCTCACTCGATCGGTTTGGTACCTTCACAGGAGTGTACAGGTCTAATGAAAGTAATGCTTGTTAGCTATCGTAAACCAACAAAGAAAGCAGCGAAATGCAAAATGCCCCTTCCAGATCAACCAGCGCCCACATTACAATATCAGGTCGCCCAAATTGCAGTCAAAGTGGCAAAATTTGCATAAAAAACGTTAAGTCCGTCGGATATTTGTGTGCTGTGTGTTTATGGCTGCGAAGAAGTGACTGGGAAGAGTCCTGGAAAGGCTTCGACCATTCCCACATTAATGGTGATGGTCCTGTTGACCCTTAAAGGCAAGTGGCGCGACAGTTTCCTGAGACGAGTTAAATTGATAGACCTAGCAGGACGGGATTCCACGCCCCTGAGCAGGCCTTTTTATGAGAAAGGTCTCACTATAAGGCCCTATGAAGCCGCAAATACCTACTCGAACGCCCACCGCGCCCGTCCGCCCACAAATGACGACCGTTGCTGATGCTCGTATCGCTTCATTTGCGAAGTAAAATATGAAGCGAAGGGATTGATATGAAGCGGCTGCGGTGCTGCATGGATGTGTTTGGGTGTGGGTCCTATCTACCATAGCCTATTATTGGTGAGACGCCTACGAGAAACTCGTCCGAAATTGCTCCCCGAGTCGTGTGAACAATTGTTTTTTGCAGGTTCTTGACCTTTGCTTTTTCGCAATCTTCCCACTATATAGCACCCTTGCTACCATTTTGGACCGCGTGCCCGAATCGCGCCTCACATCCTTGAACGTTATTGAGGGCCAAAAGGCCATTGAATATTGGTTTGAGTGATCCTCAAAAGGACGCCCGGGTGTAAAATAGAAGCTAAAGAAGATACAGAAGGGTATTGGCAAGGTCAAGCTTGGAAACGAGATACTTTTCTCGGAAGGGTCCTCTGAAAGAGGAAAGAACGAACATGTATGCATGACTGCCACAATATTCCCATGAGGAAAATTCCAAAACGCGACCCACCTCCAACATCAGCGGAAGCCAAATAAAAAAATTTACCAAGCAATGTACGACCTTAGTCTTTCCAATAAATAAAATTCAATACCCTCCCACTTTGCTAGAGGAAGCTTAACGATGATGGGTCCTTCTCCATGGCTGACATAAGTATGGCAATAAAAATAAATATAAAATTGAATAACCGCCGCTGTGTCGCCGCTAGCCATCTTAATGTTCCCAGGGAATGACCTGCTGACGAGACCAGAGAGAGCATATGGCGTAGGGCTTCAAAGGCATCCCCCTTATCGAACAGTAGGCAGTCCTCCCACTCCCAGTTAGCGGCCCAGCTGGGCTACTATTTTTGATAGCCGGTTTTGGTAGGCTGATTCATGACGAATCTCTACGCTCCCTCTGGCTCGACGGTAGTCTTCTTTTGGAAAAAAACTGGGGAAAACTCTGGAAAACCGGGAGAATTGGTAGAGAGTTGGGGAATGTGGGAGGAAAAGACTGTATGTAGAGGTGGTCATACTAAAGGATGAATTTTATAGGGGGTCGTACTAACGCAGCCCTTGCCATAACTGTACAGAGCCTGGAAGGGGGTTAGAGGTTCGGAGTCAGGTCAGCAACACCGCGTGGAATTAACATTAGGGGAGATAATGGAGGAAGGAAATCAGAGATTCTCGAACAACAATAAGTAAACTAGGGAACTTGAACAGAAACAAGAAGTATAAAGCTTTTTTCGCGAAAAGTTTGAGAGAACTGTGCTTCTCAAGCTGTCTATTGTTTCATGGACTTCCCTTCCTCGTCCTGGGTGGGGTTCCGGGGATTTTTGATGAAAAAAAACTGGAAGTGGAAAGATGAGCACATGAAATAGGTGTACGAAGAGTAGAACGAATAGACTCGGCGTTTGCCGGCCTGGAAGGGGCATTTCACACCTTTGTTAGGTTTTTCTACTAGTTCATGCTGAATTGCACATGTCAAAACCGGTAAATTCTTGTCAAGCAGCAACGAGGTTCCTGCTGTTGCTTTACAGGAGCCCATAGTTCTCCACAGGAGGCATCGGCAGTGATTTGTGGGGCCGGCAAAATGCCCCACCAAGCCGATTTGTTCTATAAAGCGCGGTCGTAGTAAGTGTAAGATTTTTCTAGACTCAGCGCTATGACTCAGTCTGTTCATAGGCGTTTCCGAGAGCAATTACCCAGTGAGTGTAGTTAGTGGAAGCGGTTTTCTATTATAAAATAATTCCATTGTGTAGTTAGATATAGAAGGCGGTAACACGGAACCGAAACCAGTAAACAGGCCAGTAAACAAGTGACTCCCGGAGAAAGCTAAATAGGTAACTGCGAATATTAAGTGACTATGAGGGTGCCAATCGATCTATGCAACTTCAGGAACTGTGGAAGCAAGAAAAAAAACTTGTGAAATGGATGAAAAATAGACAGCGGGCGGTTGGGGATTCTCCAACAGGGAAGTGGCATTTGGTGTGAGGAAATCTTTCTGATAGTTGATTTATCTTGTTTCAGGGTTGCTATAAAGGGGGGGGGGGCGGCTGTACTTGTATTTGTATACGTTGTTGGAAGGGAGGGGTGGGGGGTGGAGGGAAATTGCCATTTAACTTCTCTGGCTCCCTGAGAGAGGTTGCTGATTTTCGTTAGGTCTTCCTGTTTCAGATTCCGATTCAGTCTTTGCCGTACTAGTATACCCCCCCACTCGACAAGCAAAATTTTACGGAGAAAAGTATAAAAAGTATTTTGAAATTTCCGGTAAGGAACCTAAAATAAAATATAAATAAAAACAAATAAAAAAAAAAAAATAAAAAAACGGGCCAGAAAATGGAACAGTCAAAGAAAGGCGTAAGGTAATATGGGGAATGGGTTGAGGGGTGGTCGTATTTATACTAAGCTTTTTACCGGTGCCTATGCACTTATATTCTCCGTCCAACGCCTCGACAGCTCAGATGGAGGAGGGACCAGGCCCGGGTGGGGTCGTACCAACCCGATAAAAAGGAGCCTGTCTGGGCGCTCGTTCGCTGTCGTAGGAGAAGGGGCATTTAGACTTGTCACATGCTTCAGGGTACTTGCCAATTTAGTTATCACCCTGGTGAAGCCGTAAACTCTTTGTTGAAGCTGCAGCAGAGCCTCGTTCAGCCCGCTGCCCGCGGTTAAAACTGCTTAACCGCTGGAAGCTCATGTTAGTAGCTCTTCTAGATTGCTTGACCAAGTCGAAATGTTGCGAAATGCCACCCCGAACTGCGGGCGGAGTGGGGGGGGTGGAGTGAGTCGGAAACACGACGAAAATCCCCAACTAAAATGATGCGCCTTAGAATGAGTTGTGAGAATGGATTCATCTCCAAAAACGCCATTGTGAAACACAGCTAAAAATACTGATACATAACAATATCCAAAAATGGCACTGTTCGGCTCACGAGGGGTATACTGCTCTTCCACTGGATTTGTTTGCTAGTTCCTGTCAAATTACGCGTCACACTTGTTGAGACCTGTAGACTCTTGTTCTCTGTGTAAAGGGAGCTCCTGTCACTGCATTGGCTTTGCGAGCATTTGCGGGCAGCTCCATAGCGAACCATTAGCAGTGATTTAAGTGAACCAACCAAAATGACTCACCAGGCCGAACGTACACCAGCAGCAAAACTAACAAATTTAGAAAGAAGCAAGGCAAAATTTAGGAGTAGCCTAATCGTTGTCTCAATAACTGCCTCCTATTTTTGCACGGCTGGAAGTTTTCCAAAGGGCAGGATTCCGTGAAAAGCTGACCAAAAACATTGCACATGACAGGGGTTTAAAAACAAAATGATGTATATACCAGTTGGACCTTGACGTGGGAAAGGATAGAAGAAAACGTTAGGGGACCGCACAAAGAAACTCCAAAATACAGTCTGTGCTCGCTAAAGTGATGATTAGGGGTGTGTAGAAGGAGGATGGGTTTGGGCCGTGGCAGAACAAATTGGAAAATCGGCAAAGATTAAGCGAAGAGGAAAAAACATATGGGGAAAGTCAAAAGACCCACTTTTTCATGCTAGCAGAAGACATATTCATGCAGACAGCCGCACACTGGACCAGACACACTGGAAGAAAACCTCCATTTCATAACAAAAATTTTGATGCAAGAAAAAAAGCGCCACACTTGTGGGCCAATCCTGTGGACCTATATAATTTATTCATTGCCTTCAAAAGTGCGAAACTGGTGTATTTGTTCGACGCGATCTAGGGTCCAGGGACTGAAGGCGGGGTCGAGTCTCGTCAGGATCAACCCAGGCCAACCAGTCCAATATCAAATTGTGGCCCAAGGGGAAGCCGAGTTGATATCAAATTGATCTGGAAGGACAGAAACACTGGTTTGGACACGGGGTCTACCGGCGGGGCTCTGCATTCCGTAATAAATCACTTAAACAATGTTACTATTAGTTCGAATGAAAGTAGTAAGGGGAGAAAGCACTTCGGAAAAAGCTCGTTAAACGCTGGTAGGAGTTTTATTGTTTAGATTTTGTTAATCAAATTATGAAAGGAGGACATGAGATGATCGATAAAGGCATAATTTTTCGCGCAGTTGGATGGTCCCATGAAGAGACATGTGTCGGGGCGGGCATCACGGCGCAATGCCTTTGGGGCCGATGTTGAATGGCGAGTTGGTGTGGGCGTTGCCAGAAGTAGATAGGAGCCTTTTTGAAAAATGCCTTTCAAGACGGCAAAGAAAGAAATTTTCGCTTTTCGCATATACGAAGTTCAAATAGCAAGCGGAAAGGAAGGAAATGAACTTTATAAAGATAGCCAAAACCATGGATTACGGTAGAGACGATTTCTTTAGCCGCTGAATGTTCTCACTAGTTCCTGACAATTGGAAAAAGAACGAAGACAGACAGGCTGGCGTCTCATATGTGAGAAGCGTTTGTTTCAAAATGTGCCAAACTAGAGGGAACCTAACGAGCCGACGAGTTAGGATGGACTGGCTGGCTGTCAGCGACTCAGTAGGGCAAGCAATTGAAGTGGAAGTGTATCAGCGAGCATGACAGCGCTGGCAAATAGCGCGGTGCTGGCTGATGGGCCGATGCAAACTCTCTGACTCGTACCTACGAGAGATACTGCAGAGAACGCTACGATAGGCTCATAACAAGTAGACGACCTCATCTAAGATGAATGCCATTGTCAGATGAGATCGTCAAGTGCAAAGTTGTCACTGAGAAACTCGTCCAACCGTTCGCTTAGGCGACTTCATGCGCGAAATACAATCGCCACGAAAGCAACAACACTTGTACCCTTGAATGATCACACTTGCGCAAAGTACAACGTGTGGCGCACAGATGACAAGGACAAAGACGTCTGTGAAGCAGAAGGACGCCCACGGTAACTCCTTGAATTCCTCCCGGATGAGGGACAATCGAATCGTTGTCTGCTTGTACTTCGAAGAATCGCCTTTTCACATTTCAAATTCAATTTAATTCGTTAGCGAAGTACTGGTAGAGGAGATTCTCAAATTTCATTTAGGATGTTGGAATCCCTACGGATTTGATGGCTAGGCCAAGGGAGTGTTCACAGAACTCTTGATAAAGAAGGTAAAACCCTGCAAAAGTGAATCTCCTTCCGAAACCACCAATTTTGAAAGATATTATCGACAAGGGTTGGAGTGAGAGTTGACGCTGAAGGTTTCCCATTGTTTTTCTAGAAAGTCCTTGAGACATTTGACGATTCCATGACAACGTACGAACAAATCCATTGAATGAATCCGCTTAGGGCATTAGTCCCTTTCACGTCACCTTGCCGCTGGAACACTTATAATCGCCGATATGGGAACCTAAGGAAGATTATCCCGGATGAATCTGAAGAGTCACAAGGGAAAGAATCCCATGGTCATAAGTATTTGTTAGGTGTTGTTGTGGCAAGTGGTGCGCCTACCACGCCCGCGGCCTGGGATCAAAGCCCGAATCGGCTCCTGCCCTTCCAACCAAGCCCAGGTGAATTGATACCACATCGGCCTGGGAGGACAAAAACACTTTTTCGTTTCCCGGCCTCTGCAAGTCATTGTATAGACGACGTAGATTCAAAAAAACTCCATGATTCTGACAGGAACTAGAGTGCGTGCCGCATCCCAGAAGAGGGATTGACCAGCGGAGGGGACTTTATCCTTACATTTACGCATCTGTTTTACCGTTCGATGCGCCAGCACCCGTGCTGCTTAATTTTGAAAATGTTCCCGAAAGCGACAGAGTAACCCAGGTCACGTCTAACAGAGGACGAAAATTGGAGACAATTTCTTTCAATCGGCGTAGCAAATTACGACCCCACAACCGAAGGCTAAGACGTTGGTACCCACTTTCTCATTTTCCCTCGTCAACGCTTTTCTCCACTCGTTTAGAAAAAATGCCCTTCGACAGGAAGAGATGAAGTAAAAACCACAGGTTCTCCTTATTACACCCTTTCGCATGATTAACAGGAAGAGCTGTTAGGAAGAGACACGAACCATAACCCGAAAAGATTGCTCCTTCCCAGTTATTAAAATACGACCTCCTTATTGTAGATACTTTCAAGTACGCTACGGTTAACAACACCTTTGGAACGAACTAGGTTGCGGTACTGACTGCGATTGGTGAAAATTGCAAAATGCTCTGACTGCCTCGCAAACTACTCCTTTAGCACACCCCCCCAACTTTTTTCTACACCTCAATTCCTGAATGCCCCATTTCACCATTTTCTAGAAACTCTATAGTTTCCTTCATACAAATCAAACGAGTTGAGCGGGGAGGGTGCATAGCGACGAGGAACTGATAAAAGGCCGGAGAAAAATCAGAAGGCCGACACATTTTTTCTGGAGAAGCAATAAGACGCATGCCCCCTTCCCAGCGACTAATAACAAGCGTACCCTGCGCTGGAATCCTTCAAGTCTGCGTCAGCGACGTGCCCTCGGCCTATGTGACAAACTATACAACTATATTGATTCTCCTAATTCTAATATAACAGAAAGTCTAATGAACTTGCTCGGCATAGTCGCGACTCTCGCTATGTTTCATGCAGGGAGAAAAGGTACGAGCAACCAGGGGTGGTAAGCGGAGCTGTTTTCGAGTCTCTTTCTGCTATCATCTTGAAAAGCTGGGGTGGTAGGTGGAAGCTAGAACGAAAGGGTAACGGCAGTGCAATGGGCAGCAAAGGATGATGAGTTGCGCTGAAAACAGCTGATCGAGCAGTCAGAAGATCGCGACGCCTCAATGATCGGCTGGCGGTCCGAGCTCAGATATCAAAATTGAGCAGCATTCTTAGTAAAAGTAAACAGGGAGATCTAGAAGCTTTCGCTGGAAATTTTTGGTGCCCCTTCAAAGCCATCCATGATTTCGATTTTCAGAGATATCAATCACTGGAATAAGTTGTAGTCCTTTTTTACTTTCACGACAACTTAGATAGCTTTTGCAGAGCCCTAAAACCAATGGATTGGTGTGGTAAAAGCTCCAAAGTATGTCTTCAGAGGAAAAAGTGAGGAATGTGGTTGAGTCGGGAGCAAGAACAATTGTTTTCGGATGATTGGCAATCCGGACAGGTGCAGTGGCCGTGAAGGTGGTTGGAATTCCGGAGCACTTTTTCCCCCGACGTCCGAATCATCGCTGCTGTCTAGCACGCACAGATTTACGACACCCAAATAACCGCCCCTCCCCTCCTCCTCAGCCAGTTGGCAGCAGAATTTCGTGAGATTGGGCGGGAAAGGTTCGGCGAAGAGTGCAATGCTAGCGATGTGAGAATCGCCTAAGTGGGCAGATGTAATTGATCACAAATTCACCTCGCACCCCACTACGCAACGGGTATTGAATATGAAATAGGCTGGCTCGCTCCCCCCTCATTCATTCGTTGAGCTCCGGAACTCACCCCCACCGCATGGAATCGCACATGATTCAAATTATTTCCGAGTACTCAGGGACCTTCAATTACGGCCCGAAAAGGGGAAAAACCGGGTGCAGTTTATGCAGGGAGTTGGGCGATTTTGGAGACCAGTGGAAGAAGGAAACCGATATGAAACAGAATGGGTCAAATGGCACACTTCTCTCCCAAGAGTTCTCGTCACAGACTTAACCTTTTGCAGTATGCGCCGTGCATTCAACTTCCATACAGATCGTGGTGCCGTTTGAATACACTGTACTACCTAAACAATCGCTACTTGATGGATTCTGTCCCTCCAGATGACGTGCTCTAGACTTGACGCGCTGAAATGCATCGAGCTGCGCTCCCTCTCTCTTTATAGAAGGTTCGAGAATGGCAGGACCAAAATAACCTACAGTTCTGCCACTTTCT
>MU913797.1:0-12145 GCA_036418165.1 Cooperia oncophora | reverse complement strand
AGACTTCTTTCTTGTGGGACGAGGTATTCGAAAAAATCTTTACAGCCTAGGGCTGTTGAACTTTCCAGTTTTTTTACAATATACAGCCAGATATTGAGTGGATTCAGCACGACAGCAGGAGCCGCCGTATAAAATATAATTGGGCGACTAAAAGACCACAGTTCAGCTAGATCGACCAATGTTCCTTCCCCCCCCCCGCCCTCCAAATCTCCTAACTGGAGCGGTTGATAAACCAAGAAGTGTTTTTGCAGCTAGAGCGTGTACTCACCATCAGACGCTTCCGCGATACATAATGTAGGCTTAATTGGGATACATAATGTAGGGTTGAGGGGCAATCACGAAAAATTACCCAGGAATGTTATCTCTTAGCATATGGAACAAATGTTCACTGTGGGAGGGGGGGATGAGGCTGAAAGCCGTCACCTACTTTGGCCTTATGTTTTCTGTTTTTGTTTTCGAGTCCGTTTTTTCGCCAGGGTTCGCGATGATAATCGAGTTCGGGTCAAATATTTTTTCTATGGCTCCCACCTTCGTTTATACCTTCAAGGGTTCGCCTAGAAGAATAGGAGCTTTATCCACGTGATTCGAAAGTAAAAGCGCTTATTATCCCTTGGAAAGAAAGTCTTATCCTTGCACTGAATGGGAATGGGCCTAGGAACGCTTGATCCAGAGGACTGGAAGGGTTGAAGCACTTAGGTGTCAAAAAACCACTTTTGAAATCTTCGAACGCTGAAGGAAGTATGGTGCTGTTCAACACGGAGTAGGACCATTCCCACCCCGGAGCTACGGCATGGGCCAAAAACTATGTATCACCTTCATACAGAACCAGTTTCGCCCAAGATGAACAGTACCGAATACGCAATTACTCAAGGACGACTAGAGCCTTGTTCGACGTAGCTGAGACACCAAAAAACATTCTCAGCTCAGTCTCTATAAATAGCCTGATAAAGACGTCTCGTGGCGAAACCTGAGCCAAGTAAACCATAAGCTTACGAGAGACGAAAACGCTGACGATATGTGAAGAATATCAGAGATTAATGAAGAGTCTTTCAGGACTCAAGCGATTTTAGCCGGAGTTCTAACAGGGTTTAGATGAATATCCAATGTCAAGCATGCTGAGAAGACGTCTACAAGAAAGCAAGTTCCGTTTCGTCTAGAATTCTGTTGGCGACAGGAAATTAGTTGGACCTATCATGTTTCAGGATCAGACGACATGCTTCATCGCCCTCTACCAGAAGATGGGGAAATTGTACAATTATACCAGACTGAATTGAATTCGATGCAAAAACCCGGGTTCTGCAAAAAATACTCCGGTTCTACGCTAGTATTCGAGCACAACCGATAATTACTAATGATATGAGGGGTACAATATTTATTTACTGAATGAGAATGTTGTCATGTGAATGTAAAAAGAAACAGAGCTATGCAGCGGTGGACTTGAGCTCAAGAAGAGTGGTAGCGGCTGACTTGGGTGGAAAACGCATAAAAAGATTAAATGAGGTAGATGACAGATGAAATGAGGCAGAATAGATAGTTCACGGGGCCATGTAAGAGCCATTCATGACCTCAAAAGCCCTACCCCTAATGGGAAAGAGATTTGGCTCTATTATGCCCAATACAGTGCTTTCTCAAACTACAAGCGTGAGAGAGTGAGAGGATTCATGGGAGCGTTCTTGGGCAAGGATGGGCACAGCGCGCAGAGAATGAATGGTATGGGTTAGAGACACTCGCCACCATGTCTGGATCGCACGCTGGCGATCCAGAGGGCGGGATCACATTTGTCTCGATTGGCGAGGGGGGTCTCGATTGCTTTTGAGAAGGTGTTCTTCGCCCTATAGCAGTTGTTTTTCAGAAAAAAAAGCGGAATTTTAAGGAAAAAGACTCCGAAAAGAGGGTTAGGAATTTGGAAGAACTTAGAGAGATGGTAGACAGAAAGTAAACGGGAAGGGGGTCGTACCATTGGGCCGGATCTTTGAGGATGGGTCGTATTTTGCAACGGAAGGGCATGCCCTGCTTCCCATACAATATTCGCTTGGGCACATAAAAAGGTGGGATTTTCAATTGCTGCTTTCATAGGGCATCCTCCTTTTTTACCTCGTTTGAAGAAGACTGCCCGACGACTGAGGAGTGGTGGTTGCAGGTCTCCGCCCACTCGCTCATTGTGGATTGTGTATTCTAGAGCCAACTGAGATCAAGCATTCTGTGGAAAAAATGGGAAGCTTGTTTTTATTAGCAAGAGGGATTGAGCCCAGAATTTGTGAATCAAAAGGGTCGACTTGTGGGTTCGAGGAGGTTTGATCGGGCAACAGAAGCATCCCTGAGTCATGAATGGCGGTGCAGAGCCAGAAACAAATTCCAGGCTGTTCCATTACGCTTAGCAAACGTATTGCATTCACGTTGGCCAGAGGAACATCAGTGTGCGCCTGATAACTAGGTTTTCTGGAGCCTGGAGGACCTATTAGTCCAAAAATGGCGAAAACTTCGCACTTCCGGTGGGTGGCTCCAAATCGACTAGTGCGGAAGTGTGAGTGCTATGTGAGTTTGTGCGAGCTCAGAGCGTGACGGCTACAATTTCTTAAGAAATATGTCGACGCAGCGGAGGCAATGGGTGGGTGCCCCTCACAACGTCAATGAATACACACACGCGTCTTCGTTTCCTGAAAACCTGGGGAATTGCAGCGGCGGCGGTAACGGCGAAAAACAACGGATGTAGTGCTTAAAAGAAGCTGTGCAGTCAGCCTTGCATGACAGATTCACTTGGCACATCCACACGAGGAGAAAAGGTAGCCTGCTCAAAGAAGGGAGACACAGGTGGTGAGGGTAATTGGACAATGGCAGGTTTCCAGCAGTCAATCAGCAATTAGCTGTCATTACTGATAGTTCAGTGATTATAACACGCTGATGATGGAAGCAAGTTCGACTTTTAGTACCATACAGTTATCTATCAATTCTTTACTTTTTCTTTTCTATCTATCCATGCACATACCTCTTCACAGGCAATAAATGAATAAACAGGTAAGCAAGTAAACAAATAAACAAAAAAACCAGCCAACACACTGGTGAGAAAAGCAGAAGCTTTGTTGCGACGTAGAACCGAGTCCAGTAATTCGTTTCCATTTCTTGACGTTTTAACCTTGCTCCATTTTACCCTATTCACGTGTTTCACCGGTAACAAATAAGGATACAATCGACGACTAAAATAATAAAATGAATAATTAGACAAATAAATAAATAAATGCGAAAGGAGGATAGCGCCCGGAAAGCGTAAAGTGCGGATTCGACTCCTGCCTGGGGCACGACTTTTGCCCCATAACTCTCTCTGTGCGGTAATAAATAAATAATTAGAATAAATGGCTGAGTTTCTGAGGCAGAAGCGACCTTATTCATTTGATTTTTTATTTTTTTTATTGTCACATTCCTTATCTTATCTTATTCTTCCTTACTTCTTTCACTTATCTATCTTGCCGGTTGCGGTGGCAACACCTCCTGAAATTTCGGAGTATGGTGCTGTCCCGGAGTCTCATTACTCATCTGAATGTGTATTAACAATGTGAAACTCCAAAAGTTTATTCCAAAAAACTCAAAAAGACAGCAAAAGTCTCAAAAGTTTTTTAAAATATATCTTATCTGGCTATATTTCGGTGCGTAGCACCTTCTTCAGGCCTGAAATTATTTAGCTTGTTTTATGCAGAATATGAGCCTACAGAGATGTAACCCGCACGGACTCCCCCATACGAGGCACTTACCGAAATATCCTGGCAAATTAGCCAACCCACCCTAACCACACCCTTAAATAGTGGGATGTGACGCGATCACATTATGACTTGCATAATGTCACGTAGTTCCTCCCTATTGTTTATTTGGGGTGTTAGCCGTTTTATTTCCAAGGCCTCCAATATTTTTCCTTTCCATTGCGCAAATGGACTAATCGTTTTCTTCTACTTGAGCGAGTATTTAGCCAATGATATCCTTTCCATAGCGCAAGTGGAAAGGAAACATATTTGGAGGCCTTGCGAAATAAAACGGCCTAGTCACCCCAATAAACAATAGGGAGGAACTACGTGACATTATGCAAGTCATAATGTGATCGCGTCACATCCCACTATTTAAGGGTGTGGTTAGGGTGGGTTGGCTAATTTGCCAGGATATTTCGGTAAGTGCCTCGTATGGGGGGAGTCCGTGCGGGTTACATCTCTTAGCCACTCATATTCTGTGCCATAAACAAGCTAAATACATTTCAGCCTGAAGAAGGTGCTACGCACCGAAATATAGCCAGATAAGATATATTTTAAAAAACTTTTGAGACTTTTGCTGTCTTTTGAGTTTTTTGGAATAACTTTTGGAGTTTCACATTGTTAATACAGCCGAAATAGGATGAATAAATGAATAAAATAATCATCGAATAGGTTCAGCTGATCAGCTAGCAATTTAATAAAGAACATCAGAGATTTCTTTTTCGGATTAGAACGATTTTCATTCAATTATTTTCAATTCTCATTTTTGTACTGCGTTTAATCTTTCTGCTCATTTCCCCGCTTTACGGTATTTACAAAACAAACGAACCGATAAACAAGTAAACAAGTTAATAGTCTAGTAACCAAATGATTCAGCTATCACACTGCAGTAGTGGGAAAACCAGATGTTTTATTTTGACGTAGAACCAATTTTCAATCGTTTATTTTGATTTTCTTTTGTTGAATTCTACTTTGCGAGTATTTAGCCAATGAATCCGTTTTACAGTAATGAAAATGATGAACCAACAAATAAGCAAGCAAATAAATAAGTAAATAGTTCAGCAACCACACTGCATTGGAGAGAAACCAGATCTTCTGCTTTTTTTATTTTTCCTCTTTCATTTTCATTATTTACTGTTTTGAAAGTTTTGTTTTCAACTTACCCTCATTCCACGAACAGACAAAAACAAATAAATAAGTTAAATAAATAAGCAAACAAGTGATTAATTCAGTGATCACCTTGTGCTGATGAGAAAAGCCGAAACTTATCAACTCGCAAGCCATTTCTTTAATTTAATTGTGGTTGTATTATTTTTGATCTACTCTAACAAATAAATTGTCCTATCTTATTGCATTTGTATCAAATAAGTATACAAAAAATGGTGCAAATTATTCAAACCATTTTTTATTGTTGAATTTTTCTTTTTTTTTCTTTATAGCTTGCTTTCATTGCATGCACGCTGGATGAATAAGAAAGTGAATAAGAAATTAATCAACTGAATAGCTAAATAAGCAAGTGGTTGTGTAAACAACCAAACAGACAAACAAGTAAACAGGCAGATCCATGTCCTTTTCAGAGTTTCATATGTAGTTTGCTTCACTTCACTCCATGTTTCTACTGTACCATTCATTAAATACATGAATAAATAAAAAATAAATGAATAAAGTGGTGGTATGGCGGCAGGTGGCATCTCCTACGCGTCACCTGTGCCTTGGGCTCCCGCCCGCTAACCAGAACCGTTTTCCTACCGGGGTCTATTAGTTAGAACCAGTGCGACTCATTTAGGGGGATCAGCTAGAACATTGACTTGAGCAAAACCATTTCGGTTTCTCTCAGAGCCGAAAGTAATGAGTAAAGGAAGGCAGTCAATTGTGCCGAATCGTCTACCGCATTTGCACCTTCTATCAACCTCGTCCTAAATAGGGATCGTTCCGTAGAAGCGTCCAAGGGTGGAATCTGCAACTGATTCTGGCTCCAGCAAACCAAGACAATTCTTCCTCCAAGGCCCTCTAGCTGTTACCGACAGGAGCTATCTGAACACTGAACTGCCCACGGCTGGCCCCTTCAAGTCATTGAGTAGACAGGTCCTTGTGGAAATTTCCACGGTTTTTGGATTGGAGAGGAGTGCCTGGCTCATCCCAGAAAGAAAGTGATCGGCGGCGAAAGCTGTGTTCTTTCAGTTTTTTTTCATTTATTTTTTCAGCGCAGTCGGGCATTCCGCTGGTCCCATCGATCACTACTGATGCCTCCTTTGGAAGTCCTAAAAACCCCTGTAAAGCTATGCAGTAGAGCAAGCTCACAGGTTTCAGCAAGGCGACACTTGTAGATTGACAAGAGCTAGCGAAAGAAATCAGCGAAAGTGCAAAATGCTCCTCCCCAAGCCGAACAGCGTTATTGTTTCATTTTCTAAAGAGTTCTTATTGAACTTGTGAGCCGGCTAAAATGACAAAATTTTTGTTAGAGAAATAACGTGGCCGAATTCGTACGGTTTTTGACAGCGACCTGTCAAAAACAGGCTGTTGCCCATTTCCAATGCAACCGTGGGCATAACAAAGCGCTTTGCAAATAAATCCGTGGAGTATTTCTCGAATTTCGCCGAATGCAGTCAGTCATTCGTGGAATAACCCTTCGCCTTAGGGAAATCCCTGATGAAAGTAGGAATGCTGCAAGATGAGAGTCTCCCCTCAAAACATCACTAATAAGAACCTTCGGTGTTCACTGAAGCGGATCTCTAATTTTAACTCGACGTTCTGGCGTGTTAATTGCGGCACATTCTTGAAGCCTGAAGACGGGTTACGACGAGCTAGCGCCATTTCGAAATGTGCTCGGAATTGGTCTGGGTGCAGTTCTGCTGAGGGAAGGGGGGGGGATGCTTGCACTTTCGCTGCTTCCCGTCGAGCTATCAAGTGGAGATTTGTGGAAACTTGCGAAGCCTTTCAAAGTCACAACAGTTAAATTTTTTTGAAAAGTAATATAACATCTGTCAGCTCTTGCGAAGCAATGAACACGACAATGGAATGCATATGGTAAAATGAGCCATTTTGGTTCTAAGAATGTACAGGTTTCCGCACGGTGAGCAGTACTGGCTTTGCTGGGTTGAGTACCATTTGTTGCCCCCCCCCCAAGCCAAACTGCAATAAATTTGTTGCGATGAATGAGCGGAGAACAGAGAATGGGCAAGAGCAGGCACAGGTGCAAACGGTTACTTCCTGCCTATACAGATCCTATAAATATTTGTAAGGTGTATAAGAAAGTGAACAACACCTTGTTCACAAAGGCATGAAAAAGAGTGATCAGGTGCTTTGTAGAGACACTTGCCGCTACTGCGATTTATGGATAGGGGAGGGGTTTAAATATGAACTGGCAGGTGTTTATTTTATTTTATCAGTTCAGTTTGAGCGGTGATTTCAACGCGTCGGAAAAGCTCTGAATGAAGCCTGATGAAGTGAAGTTGATGCATACAGGGAGCGCAGGAGTGGTCCGCTCAGCGGGACAACCGCAGTCGAGAAAGCGGGTACGGGTCGCTATACATTGGGGCGGAGCAAAACTGAAGAAGGCGTGGTCGATGTTAAGCCACAAGCTCCGAGCGTTGCTATTACGTACCCTCTTTGGAATGGAGGAATGGTGTTCTACGTGCGGTTGCGGTTCTGCGGATCGATGCACAAAGCAGTAATCTTCCAACTCAAGTGATCATGGAAGGTGCCATTTAGGATTAATCACCTTCTCAAAGAAAATACATTCAATGTCCACAAAGTTATTGCATAAAGATACAGATAGATTATATCCTCATGGTCTGGGAATTCTGACGTTCAGGTCGGTAAGAAGATTATGAATAGGGGACTGTATGGAGAAGCGAAAATATCGGGGGGGGGGTGTTGTACCGCTTAAGCAAAAAATATTTCCACAATGAATGCATGTCACCTGTTGCCAAGAGACAGCGGCACTTGGTTGCGAGATTCGAACTGAGATGGCCTGTGGTGGAACCTGTCCCATGAAAGATAATAAGCAGGTTGCTTGTCACCATACCATTTGCTCTTCATTATTGAATTATTAGATCGAAAGTCACATTTTTAGCCTCCTTTCGTTCTCTAATGAGCCTTTCAGTTTTAGCCTCAACTCATCACTGTGGCGCTCCCGTCAGAGGAAGAAAGTCCGTCGGTCGCCACTAAAACAACACCTATGTATATTCACACCCAAGTCTCTCTTGTTTCACATATCATAGTGTGATGAGGGTGAATTCTCCAGGGATTCCAATTTTCCCAGGTGTTCAGGGTAGCCGTTCATTTACTTCGCCGAACTCGAGCCGATTTATTCACAATGCCTATGATCCGGGCGCTCCACCGGAACCGCCACTAAGTACTTATTTCGCACTTAATCAGCCAGACAGGAGTTCCTCTTGAGCTGTGCAGCGGTCCACTGACTAGCGGCAGGGCGCAGTTAGTAGCAGTTGCGCGAATGAGTCACTTGAGTCGCGAGGTATGAAGCGAAGTGGTTAAATTCCCTAATTTTTGAATATGCTATTATTTATCTTGACACTTCGAGGGAGACACCTTGGAGTTAAGGCGTTACAGAGGAAAAACATCTTTCAAAGAATTCTCTCCTCATCTCTAGGAGACGGCTATCAGGTCAGCAGCAAAAGTTCTGCTTCAAAACCTTGCTGGACCCAAAAAAATCGTGGAAATTTTCAATGATGCCACGTCTCAGGAGGAGAAAATTCGGAACTTAAGGGGACTTTTCCTTCGAAAGAAAATATTTCGTACAATGATTGAGAAGTATCGAACAAGTGACACAAAACCTGCTCTGAATTTAGATTTATTAGGAGTGAGATCTCGAAGAAGTCCGGATCATTGGGGTGTAAGGGGGTAAAAGCGTTAGGTTCGGCTCGGCTTTGAGATAAACTAGAACCTTTCTAAATCGAAGTCGCTTTTTCTGAAAATGCCTAAAGACGTTCCAATCACGTTATATAGGAGAATTTTCAGCTGCTAGGCAACTAAGAAAGAGAAGAAGCGTTTCTATTTTGTGCTGTGCAAGAAAAGAGCCGCAGAAGCAGTTCCGCGCTGTGTGCTACCCAATACGCTTATGAACGTGAGGCCCGCGACTCAATCCCACTTAGAACTACGGCCTACCTTACCTATCCAGTAATTCCGTTATGGCTCCAGGTCCAACGGTTTGAATAGAAACGCTGAGATGTGAGTGTCGGCCCAGCAGGACGCCATTACAGGCGAGATTCACATCCAAAAGTCGCAATGATTCTGACGCAATCAAAGGCAGGGCGCTCCAGAAGCAGGATGAACACACTCTCAAGCGCTCTTTATCACACTCTATGGAGAAAGTTGAAAAATCGGACACTAGGTCAAAAGAATGAAAAAGGCTGAAAAACTGGTTACAAGGTCCAAAAAAGAGTTTGAGTAGAAAAACTGGAGCGGCGGACAGAGAACGTCCCCAGGGTCTATTTTTTTTACCCATTTCCGTGTTTTGACTCTCATCTATAGTGTTTGTAATGACTTCGGAGGCGCTGGACTTAAGAGGTCAAAAACGATATTGTTCTTCATGAAATAATCTTTAGTCTTCTTGCGAAATACTCCCTGTAGGCCCTTCTTGGGATTATCTGAAGAGAACGTTGCAGGAGATGGAGGCAAGTGGGATTGGAGCCGAAGCGGTGAAGGCGGGGGGGTGAGTGGGGGAAGGGGGGGGGGAGAATCGCTCAGAGGTGTGTGAGCTAAGCAGAGGTAACAATCGGAAAAGTCCTGAATAAGACCTTTCATTGAAACCCTCTCTGTCCAAAGCGAGAAGTCAAGAATGGCTGTCAGTTCAATCCAGAGTCCACTCAAGGGCGGCAGAACATACAGACGAGTGAAACGGCAGACATCAAAGCGGGTGGAGTGAGCTTTCTTCACGTTACGGAAGAAGCCACTCAAAGCAACTTTGCTTTTTACACCTCGCTACCTATGCAATTGCTGACGCGAAACTGGTAATAAATTGCGCCATTGCCCTCTGACATCGCTTATCCACATGAGAACGATAATTAGGCTTGGGTTAGGCACCAAATGGTTACTTAGCCGAAGTTTGTAAAACCCTTTTGAGGGACCTTGTTATTTGTACCAAGTGACGCTTGAATTGATACCGCTTTAAGGGCTTCACAGGAGCTGTATAGGCGCTGACCAAAAAGGGATGGTTCAGTTACCCATGCCATCAAATTGAACAAATGGACGTTTAGAATGCCCCCCCCCCCATCATGCCGAATAGAGTTCGATTTTTGTAACTAACCGCAAGAGTGTGGCTTGGAATTTTGAATTTCTTAGGCATATTCCCGCATCAAATTCGAGCAAAACAACAAACATTGCCATCCAGAAAAACAACTCGATCAGGTAAGGAAAAGTAAGCAGGTGCGTTATGAGTATGAAATACGCCTCGCAAGAACTTTTCAGTCATCTCAGTGATAATTTTCCATTGCAGTGTTATTTTATTTGCTTATTTATATTATTATTTACCACCGACAGGAGGGTTGGGGAGGGGTGGGGGGAAAATTGAAGTTAAATATGTGATGAATCATGCTCGTCAAGTTTATGCAGAAATTGAGAAATGTTTTTTCACCTCATCAGAATTCTTTATTTCATGTATTCCATTTCATACATATATACTGCTATACTCTTTACTTATTTAGTTGTTCATTTATTTCTTTATTTTTTTATTTATTTATTCACGGGTGATTTTGATTCAGCAAAGGAGAAAACTAACACCACCTTTAGATAGGATAAAAAAAGGAAAAAAATTGAAGATTAGTATAGTTAGTATAGTTTAGCCACACCCAAGAGCGAAAGTAGCTTCTTGAGCACATGAGCTCGCTTATGGCACAGTCCCGCAGTAAACAACAAATTCATCTTTCCAGATAGGAAAACGGCAAAAAACCTGACACCCCGATTCATCCGCTCTTTTATCATCCTTGACTCCGAAGGCAAAACAAGTTGTGATCAGTACGAGTACGAAGTGAAGAATTCTACTGAAATGTGAAATGTATGCAGTATAAGGCGTCACCCTCTCTAGGGTGAGCCATGCATTCGACTTCCCCAATCAAAACTTAATTTTTCGAGTGCTATTTTTGCTTGCCAGTGACTTGCTAAGGCTTGCCGACGCACAAATTCTCCTAGGTTAGTTTGATACCCACTGATCGACTTCAGATTTGGTTGTCTCCAGTGGGAATAGAACCGAGCACTGACACCAGCTAGGAGCGCGGCAAATCGCAGTACTTGCCACTACACCTCCTTTTCTGCGATCAGTATATTTTTGAGGCACTTTATGCGCTGGACTCTCAATAGTGCCTGGAACCCATTGCTCATATAGTCTTACTTGTTACGAACAGGGGGACATTTTACTGGGACCGGGTTTGGCGCGACGCCAGCCTGTGGTTTACCAGCTGTGGAAAAAAGAGTGACCACAACTGGCGAAGAACGGGCTGGCGCTGCGTCAAACTCAGTTCCCGTAAAACGCTCTAGCGTCCGCAGTGAACAAGGCTTTACCTCACGAGTTGCAGTCGAATAGAGGGTTCGGATAGTTTTTCAACGGGGTATGGTTTTGATTTTCATCGGGACCATCGCGGATAGGTTGGCTTGTCTGTGAGAAGAGGGGCATTCTTATTCTACATAGGCCTGAGTAGCCTTTTTTTGGACTACTCGATTTTCCCCAGTTTTACGGGTAGCTGCCGTCTTGCTTGCTTAGTGAACGATGAACGTTCCGTGCTTTCAGGAGTGTTGGGGCGTAGCCGCCTGTTCTTCTCAACCTGAGGAACGCTGCCAGGTCGAGCTGCAATTGGTGAGGGGGGCTGGTGGCGCACCAGAAACAGCCTCTCGAAGCACCATTGCCCACAGCGAACAAGAATGCATTTATACTCGTCCCTAGTAAGCAGCTGCCGAGTACTTTTCCTTGTAGTTTTTCACACTGATGCCCCTCTCACCGGCAATTTTTTGTAGGAGTTGAGATGATTGGTCGAATGTGGATGGGGTCATACTGGAGCAGAAAATTTGTGGAAGAGATTTCTGCGAAAGCTCTCCACAACGCCAGCAGGTGTCCCGGTTGGCGGATCTTGGGAACGTCATACGGCACTTCTTACGAGTCCTATGCTTTTAAGTGAATCGCGGACCGATGGGACGGCTTTCTGCAGCAGGCTTATAATGGCCGAATAAATCAGTGAGCCAGAACGTTGAATTACCCTCTATTTGACTTTTCGATAAAATGTTATTCATTTCTTGAAAAGTGCTTCAAAAATCGAAGGAAACTCTTAAAGGTTAAGTTACCGGATTTGAAATGGTGGACTATTCCGGTTATGCTAGCCCAAAACATATCTGAATTGAACGTATTTTCCTTTCCGAAACCGAAGTTCTCATTTTTTAGAGCTTGTGCCACTTCACTCTTT